>PVJI01004867.1:0-103387 GCA_004026765.1 Micronycteris hirsuta
ACACGTGGACAGAACCAAGGGGGAGGATGGAGGCTGGGGAGGGGGGTGTGGTTGGAGGGGGAGGGAGGAGGGGAAGGAAGGGAGAGGATGCAAATAACTGTAATTGAACAACAATAAAGTAATTATTAAAAAATAAAAAAATTAAGGATGTTTGTTCAGCAAATAACATCATAGACAAAATTAATAAATTGACAGAATGGAAAAGTTATATGTCTTGCCCATAAAATCAATAAAGGATTACTATCTGAGAAAAAAAAAAAGAAACTAGTGCAAATTCAGGGATACTCAATTGATTTAAAATTATCCTGAGAAAAGTATGTTAGGATGGTATCCGGTTTTTGTGCTCTGCTACTAAAAAAAATTTAAAAGAAATGAAACTCGAGATTTTGTATGTGACAAGTAAAGAAAGTTCTAGAATTTCCTATGATTCAAGGTTAATCTGGCTACTTCCCCTCAGTATTGAAGGCATGAAATTGATTCCCCTTAGGTTTAAATGACATTTGTATGGCAGAAGTTACTTTTTGCCCCTTAATGGCAGGGACACATTGACACTAATGAACCGGGATTGAGGATGATTGTTGCAATGTCTGTTAGAGTGGTAGGTGTTCAGCTCGGAAATGCAAAGGTCACAGGACAGAGAAGGGGCAGAACTGGGAGCATGGCTTTCCATGGCTAATGAAAGCATGCGTGGGGGTCAGAGTGACAGTAGCCCACATCAGAGCAGAGAGTGAGGAGGACAGGAGTGCAGGAATCCTGGCAGAGGCGGCATAGTTCCTTGACAATGTGGGGCAGCGGTCCCAACCTGGCAGATGGAATGAATCTCCATCTGAACCCAGTGTAACTACCCACTTGGAATCCTGCTTAGCTTGAAGTCCTCACTCAGGACCCTCAGGGTCAATGTTTTTCTTTGTCAAGGAAAGAGAAGAGAGCAGAGTTAGAAAAATGTGTCTAAGGAGACCTTCTGGGGTCTGACAAAACTCTACTTTAGTGGATAGACACATCCAATTGATGATGGCTTCTTCAGCACACTCTGTGATGACAATTTTTGGCGCTCAGGAATGTAAGAGAATTTAGTTCCAGTCTGCTAGCACAGAGCCGTCTCCCCCGGCTTGCCAGCCCCACACGGTGTGAAAGCACCATGAATCATTCCTGGACTTGCTCTTGGCTTCAGCCACTGTGCTCTCAGTCAGTAGGCTGACCTCCATCCAAAATCCATCCCTAAACCTGTTTAAAATCCCATAAAACATGGACATGGCATTTATGGGAAACAGGATGCCAAATTGCATGCAGTGAAAGGCTAGGAGCGGTCACTTCTAAACCTCCAAATGTCTGAATGACAGGATTGTGTTGAATGCCAAACAGATAAACAGGGACTCAGGTCGGAATCAGCGGAGCTGTAAACGCTATGTATAGCACAAACCATAAAGCGACCGAACATTTTCCAGGGGAAAAAATCAAGGAGAAACTATTTGTTTCCATTTTAAAGGCTAGAAATCCTTACATCCTCTCTGTTACAAGGAAGATCTAGCCCATCAGACAGAGATTTGCACGAATGAGTGACATTTTGTTTCAGTGACTATCCCGAGGCTATTTGAGAAAGCAAACGGTTGTCTGTTTTCTGTTTGACAAGTATGTGGATCAGAGCAAATTATAGCTTAAAAATCTTACCAGTGCCAAAGTTTCTAAGCAAATTCAAATTCTCTTTTCATAGTAGTTTCTGAGGAAAGCTTTATAAATTTACTGCCAAAATTAATTCACTATAATTTATATTTCAGTTGATATTGTGATTCAATATTTAAAAATTTTCATTTCCTAAGTGGTTGTAACTGATATACAAAAATATTTCACAAATTGACTTTGCATGGATTCACCTCACTGAATATTTTCATTGATTATAACAGTTCTCAGTTGATTCTCTTGTTTGTTTTTTTCTGAAGTACAAAATTACATTATCAGAAGTTGTGATTTCTCATTGCTTTTAGTTTCTATACTTTTCAGCTTTGTGACTTATTATTTTTCTATTGGTTTTACTTTATATATTTTGATGTGTTATTATTTAGCTCATACATTTTCAAGTGTAATAAATTAATAAAACAAGAGAAGCAATGCCTTGTACAATCCTTGAAAAAAGTCCTCCACTGTATTTAAATCTGAAAGAAGTTTCTGGAAGGTATGGATAGAAAAAAATGCCACAATATGATAAAATAGGAACTACATGAACAAACGAAACTTTACATATCTAAGTTTTGCATGGTTTTGAGTGAGGATGTTGGAAGGTGAAGAAAATTGAAGCTATTGGAGAGCATTATGCTAAATGAAATAAGCCAGGTAGTTAAAGACAAATACCATATGATCTCACCTATAAGTGGAACCTAATCAACAAAACAAACAAGCAAGCAAAATATAACCAGAGACATTGAAATAAAGAACAAACTGACAGTAACCAGAGGGGAGGGAGGAGAGGGATAATGGGGGGAAAAGGTGGAAGGATTGTCAAGGAACATGTATAAAGGACACATGGACAAAGCCAAAGGGGGTAGGTTCATGGGTAGGAGGTGGGATGGGGATTGGAGGGACATGGTGGGGTGAAAATGGAGACAACTGTACTTGAACAATAATAAAGAAAGAAAATTGAAGTAATTGATTAGAAATTTCCAGTAAAAAGAATATTACAGCATTTTAAACTATAATTTCTTAACATTTTAGATAAAAGCTCACATATATGTATATGTATATGTATTTGTGTAAATGTATACCTACTCTCAAACACACATGAAAATATATTGTGACCTGCAAGTACTAGGTTTTTTTGGAATAAGAAGTAGGCAGCTATACTTGAAAAGCAATTAAAAAATATGAAAAGAAGTAGTTGTAAAAATCATATAATTTGTTCTATCTTCACTTTAATCAATTTAATACATTTCAAAGTCACTCAAAATTAAATTTATTTTCTTTTTAGTATTTGTCTTAGACAGGTTGTATCCATTATTTTAGACAATCTACCCTATGCAATAAGAGTGGGCTGTGTATGCAGTTGACATAGTAACAACAACTGTGGTCATTTCATTGGGACCTGAATGTCCAATCAGAGTGAAGGTAAGGGTCAATGGTTTATGTATAAGTTTCCTATTGTTGCTGTAATAAATTTTCATAACCTTAGTGGCTTAAAAGAACCTGAAATTTATTCTCCCATCATTCTGGAGGCCAGAAAGTAGTCTGAAATCAGTGTCACTGGACCAAAATTAAGGGCCACTCTGCCTTTGGAGGCTTGGGGGGGGATTAGTTCCTTGCCTCTTACAGCTTCTGGTGGCTGTTGTATTCCCTGGCTAGTGGCCACATTGGTCCTTTCTCTGCCTCCAGGGTCATACTGCTTTCTGTTCTTCTGTGTAAAGACCCCTTCTTAAAGACACATGTGATTGCATTCAGTGCCCACCCAGATAATCCCAAGTAATCTTCCCATTGAAAGATTCTTAATTACATCTTCAAAGACCCCTTGCCCCTTCTTTTGTCATTTAAGCTAACATTTACACGTTCCAGGGATTAGGAGGTAGGCATTTTTGGTGGGGTGCATTTTAAAGCCTATCACAGTTTAATAATTTTACTTTTTAGAAAGCCAAAGAATATCAAGATAATTTTTTTACAATGCCAATATGTTAACATTAGATTCATCTTTGAGAATTGTATGTGGATTTCTGAGCTCATCCAAAATGTCAGGATCACTGTTGAGACACAACAGCTGGGCACCGGCCAAAGAGTCTCCCCCGTGACAGGAGGAGAAGCGGCACCAGTTTGCCTCAGGCACAGGCGGGTCAGAATGTTCTGTAACTCACCACGCATTTTCCTATATATTTTCCTCCATGTATGAAGTGTTTGGGCTAGATAACCTATGCATGAGAATAATATTCGGGGCTCTAGGTTGCCCTTATCCAGTAACCAGCGTCCAAACATTGGCCTTTCCCCAGCCTGCCTCTTCCTCCCTAATGGGCTTCCAGAAGCTCCAGCAGACGCTATGACAGTTGGTTCAGTGCCCCATCCAGCTGTTCCTTCTTTAAGACAAAAACATATGAAAGAAAAGTTAAAACTTCTGGCAACTGGGAGGAACACTTTCACTCTGATACCAACCACAAAGCTTTTAGGAACTGAGAGTGGACTCAGGGGACCACCATGCCTTTCCTCTCAAAGCTTGAACAGGATAAAGACTCAGAATCAACTTGTGTTGTGGGAACAACCCCCATTTGAATACAATGAGTTTACCTTTCTCCTACAGGTGTTTTTTTTTTTTTTTAAATGATATTATTGTGAGATGTCTGAAAGGTATGTGACCAAAAAAAGGTCATTTTCTGTTCCCTTGGGAATTATTAGAGCATTTAAGTCTCTTTTGTTTGGTACTATTGATACAGGGTGTTGGAATTCTGGCCTGAGAGAATTAAGTACCAGTCAATGAAAATTTAAATTGAAGTCTTGCTCTGTCTTCTGGTGATAGGATTTTGAAAGAGTTAATAAAAGTCGTCCCTATCTTCACATTTGGCATCAATCAAGAGGTAGAGCGAGGGTTGAAGAGATGGATAATAAAATAGCTGCTTTTCTGTTCATCAGGCTGTTTGCACAGAACAGCTTCCACCTCTGCAAACATGGGTCCCCTGTTCCGCAGCCCAGAGTGAAACCCAGCCAGTTACCGAAGGAACTGCCAGCATCAGCCTCGCCCTGTCCTTGAAAACTTGGGACAGAGAAAATCAGAGAGTGAATGCTTATTTCAGGCCAATTTCCAAGCAAAACAGAAAACAAGGGAGCAAATAAGATATATCCTTTTTCCCCTCTTATGTTTGCTAATCACATCATGCATGGTGTCTCTGTTTGGGAGGGTGAGGAGGCGGAAAAAGGAAGCTATAAGTACAAATTAACCTCAAAGAAAAACTCCATGTAAAAATAGAATGAATGCCTTTTTTAGATTTTATTTATTTTATTTTTAGACAAGGGAAGGAAAGGAGGAAAGGAGGAAGAGAGGGAAAGATCAATGTGTGGTTGCCTTTCACATGCCCCCTACTGGGGACCTTGCCTGCAAGCCAGGCATGTGCCCTGACTGGGAATCGAACCTACTACCCTATGGTTCGCAGGCTGGCACTCAGTCCACTGAGCCACACCAGCCAGGGCTAGAATGAATTTCTTTATTAAATTTGACATAATTTCCTTATGTGTCTGATGTATTTGAGTTAAGCCAAAATTCACATCATAAAAATTACAAATTTCTCTAGACACCTAAGACACCATAATAAAGTCCCATTCCTGAAGCTAAGAAAGGGTATATCTTGGGACTCTATAAGGAGGAGGCACAAGATAACAATCAGAATATTGGCCAAAGCATGACTTTGGGACAGGAGAAGAGTCACTGAAGTGTCCTGGCTATGTATGACTCAGAAAAGAAATTGTTGCTTCCAAGAATGATCTTGGGTCATTGACTCAGGGTATAACCTGAAAAATATATATAACAGGAAAGAATTTATGGCAGACAAACCATTGCACAGATGAAGGAGAAGCTGGGATAAGTCAAAGAGAAAAGGGTGAGGACCCAGAGATTAGCATCAGCAGGAAAGCACTGCATCCAGGCCGGCAGGTGGTGGGAGCTGAAGCTGATTCCAGTGGCTCTCTCTGGAGATGTGGGGTTACCACATAGCCACTGCCACTGGAGACTAAGACAAAGCTGGCTTATCCCTTCCCTCCACCATTCAGTTCCTCCCTTTCCCACTCCAGTGCCTGGCAGGATCAAACCAACCAGCAGCAAATGAACCATAAGCTGGAGAAGGCCGCTTGGAGCCATCAGGCTTGCAGCTCAAAGCTGAGCAGAAAAAGAAGGCAAAACCACGCAGAGGGCCAAGATGTCCAGAAGTCACAAACAAGAACAATTTTCTATCTCATTTTTAAACCAGGGAAGCATGTAATACTTTAGAAAGATTTCCATAATCATGGTTATGTTGCTTAAGTAGATCTAAAGAGGAAAGTTTAGATAACTTGGAAGACAGAGAAGAAAATAAAAAGCAGAGCAGTTTGACATAATTTAGTAAAACAGTATAAAACTTATTAAGGTGCAGATGTTTTGAGAGTATCATTATATCACTGTGAAATGAAGTAAAATATTATCTCAATTTCACTAGATTTTAAATTTAAAAATAATTCCAATGCTATATATTCTATTTGGAATAGAAAAATAAAAAACATAATTTTACAAGCTTCTCAGTATTTAAAGTGTTCCAAAGATTCTTGTCATGGACTTTATGTTTTTGCCCCCCTCCAAATTCATATTATATTGAAACTCTGTCCTCCAATGTGGTAATATTAGAAGGTGGGGCCTTTGGGAGTTAATAGGGTCAGAGGAGGTCATGAGGGTGGAGCCCTCATGAAAAGGATTAGAGCCCTTATAGAGTCAGGAGAAAGCTGGCTCCTTCTGCCTGTTGTTTACCATTTGGGGACAACACCAGAAGTCAGCAGCCCAGAAGAGGGCCCTCACTAGACAAGACCATGGTGACACCTTGATCTTGGAATTCTCAACCTCCAGAACTAAATAAATTTCTATTTTTGTAAGCCATTCAGTTTATGATACTTTGCTATAGCATCCTCAACAGACTAGGGTAATCCTCTGCTTAACCAGACTAGTCAAGACACTCTGAACTGTTTTCCAACTAGGTCCCATTTTGGAAGTGTCTCCAAGAGCCCAGTTTTAGTAAGTATTCTGCTAAATCTGTTCATCCAGAATTCTCCACCCTTAATATCTGACAAAATCCCTCATATTCCATCATTCCCCAGAAGATGTCTTCTCACATTGGCCCGCCTTCAGCAGGAATCCTAGTGGCTCTGTTTAGCCGGAATTCCCCTCACCACTGATGTTTCCTCTGAGTGATTTTTGACCCAGTGATGCCCCCATCCTGCTCCTTGTCTGTGAGCTCTTTCTTTCTTTGTTGTATTTGGGGTTGAGCCCAGGCTCTCTCATCTTTTTCAAAACCCCATTGCAGCAGCCCCTATATCTGCCATGACAGTCCTGAATGAAGTCTGCCTTACTCCTTTAATGTGTCACGAATAACTGTTTTCTCTGAAAGTGGATATCTGGACAAGCTGGCTTCTGTAATTTATTCTAGGTATCATTATACTATTTTTAGGAGATTAGAAAAGAGCATATTTCAGCAAGCAGGCAAGAGACTGGGGTGGGGGGAGAACATAATTTAAATGCTATGGTTTGTTATAATTCAAAAAGCATAAGCGTCCCTGACACATTTAAAAATTGTAAGAACAAATCAATGAACGTATAAAAATGCTTAAAATGCTTAGTATTTATTCTGGTAAAAAATAAATTCTGTTCATCTTTTATTATTTCAAAAGATACTGAGTCTACTAAATGCCAAGTACTCTTCTAGGTTAAGGGGTTAAGAAAGTGAACAAAACACAAACTATTCATATTCTTGTGATGCTTAAATGAACAAAATGGGGAAAGCATGTTATAGACAATGTAAATATGTAAAAGAGACAATGTTTATTTATTGATGAGTTGCATGGAGAAAAGTAAAACAAAAGGATATTAGAAAGGTTATATAAGTGGATGAGAGAATTTGGTTTTGGCAACAGTTGCTAGATAAGTCTCAGGAAAAAAAAGATGAATCTTGAAGTAAAGTACTAAATAATGTGAGGAAGAGAGCCATGCAGACAATGGGAAAGCAAGTTCCAGACAAAAAGGAGGAGGCCCATGGTCAGGAATCTACATTTAACTAAAAAGTTTTTGCACAGGAAAGGAAAACATCAACAAAATAAAAAGACAACCCACAGGATGGAAGAACATATTTTGTGGATACATCTGATAGGGGTTAATATCCAAAATGTGTAAAGAACTTACAAAATTCAACACACACATACACACACAATTAAAAAATGGGCAAAGGACCTGAATAGACACTTCTCGAAAGAGGCCATACATATGGCCAATGGACATATGAAAAGATGCTCAATGTCACTAATCATCAGAGAAATGTAAATTAAAACAAATAAGGAAGAAAAATATAACTGGAGACACTGAAATTAAGAACAAGCTGACAGTAACCAGAGAGGAGGTGGGATGGGATAATGGAGGGGAGAGGTGGGAGAGTTTTCAGGAACATGTATAAAGGACACATGGACAAACCAAAGGGGGGTAGGATCAAAGGTGGAAGTGGTGATGGCTGATGTGAGGGGGAGTGGTGGGGGGAAATGGAGACAACTGTGCTTGAACAGCAATGCATACACAAGACCCTCCATGGCCCTGCTGCAGGAATGAGTGCTGAGCAGGGATGCATAAAATATGGCAGGACCTGTAGATGTTGGAGTTCTGGTACAACCACAGTGGGGAAACCTCACTGAACACCCCAGATATCCCCTTGAGATTCTAGAACATTGCATGTTTTATGAATAAAGATCATTCTTTATGGTAAAGGAAACATCCTAAGACTACACTGAAAAGTAAAATAGAAACATCTTACTTAATAAAAGAAAAAAGCCTGACAGCATCCACCAGTAACTTGGATGCCTCCTATAACAACATTTAGCACCTTTTATAGGATGACACCAAAATACCTTGTACTGTTTACAAAGCTTAGCACACAATAAAGTTTCCCAGATATTCAAAGAAGTAGGAAAATATGACCCACTAACAAGGGGAAAAACAATCAAGAGAAACAGACTCTAAGATAAACAGACAGAATTATTAGATAATGATCTTGAACAAGTATATTCAAGAACTTTAAGGAAAATACCATAATGAGTAAACTGATAGGGAATCTCTATAATGACGTGAAAACTATGATAAACTGTTAAATGGAAAACTGAGAACTAAAAATTACAATATCTGAAACAAAAAATTCAATGGATGGGCTTACCAGTGGATTAGAGGTGGAGGAAAAAAGAACTGGTGAACTTAAAAAGAGTTCAGTGGGTGCTGTCCAACCTGAGAAATGGAGAGAAAAGAAAGAATTGAAAACTGGCCAGAACCTTCTTACCTGTGGGACCATGTCAGGGTAACTAACATAGCTTTAATGTGACCACTCTCCAAAATAAAGGACACAGAGACTCTGGCTGAAAAAGATTTTGAAAGATAATGGCAAAAAAATCCAAAACTTGTTGGAAAACATCAACTTAGAGATCCAAGAAACCAGAAAAATATCTCTGGATGTAATCATAGGGGAATATATTCTCAACTTTAGGTTAGACAAAGATTTCTTGAAGAGCAGAAAAAACACTGAACATAAATTTAATGGATAAATTAAATTTTATCAAAATTAAAAATTTAGCTCATAAAAGACACAAATAAGATATGTGAAAATAGGTATAATTCATAGTTTAGGAGGAAATTTTTGCAATACATGTAACTGATACATACTTGTATCTGCGGTTATATAAATCAGTACTGCAGAGTCAGAAATCTGATATAGCACAAGATTGGAATAAACTCATTAGACAGAAATATAAAAGATCAGAGATTGGAAGAATGAGTGAAAACAAAACTACATTAAACATGATGGAAATATATGCCCTGTATGGAAGACACATTTTAGATTCAAAGGCAAAATAAGGTGACAGTAATATGATGCAAACGTACATACCATGCAAACATATACACGGTATTCATATCAATATTATGCAAAATATTGTAAAATTTTTGTTAGATGCAAAAAGGAGTATTTCAAAATTGACAAAAGGGTCAATCCACTAGGAAGACATAACAATGTAACAATTTTAAACTTATGAACCTAATATTAAGCAACTTATAAAAGAACATGGATCTGCCCTAACTGGTGTGGCTGTTGGCTGGGCATCATTCTGCAAAGGGAAAGGTCACTGGATCGGTTCCTGGTCAGGGCACATGCCTGGGTTGTGGGTTTGGTCCCTGGCCAGTGTGTGTACAAAAGGCAAATGATAGATGCTTCTGTCTCACATTGATGTTTCTTTCCCTCCCTTCCCCTCTCTCTAAAAATAAATAAAATATTTTTAAGAAAAAAGTACATGGATCAAAATCTTGCAGAATTGAAGGAGACACAGAAATTTTGACAATAGCTGGAGAGCTCAATAACTGACTTCAATAATAGAAAATAACTAGTCAGAAGAGCAGCACAGTATTAGAAGCCTTTAACAGCATTATAAAATGATTAGATCCAACAGACACTTGTAGAGCACATCCCCAAACACAACAGAACACCCATTCTTCTCAAATACACACGGAACACTCTCCAGGACAGACCCACCTACACGGCAGGATGCATGGCTGCTGTGGGGAATGCAATATATTTCTATGAGTGATCCAGGTGTTAACATAATCTGTTGTAGGATACTTTTTTTTCTGTATTTAATTAAAAAAAGTACTTTTACTGAAAGAAATGGTCTTAGGTACGTTAGAAACAACTTTTCTGAAGAAATATTGTAAAGCCAGAGGGGCTGCTCATCTCTGCAGGCATGTCTGTTACCCAAAAAACACACCTGTGCCTGTAAACTCCTGATAAGGCCTTTCAGTTCTGACAACAATTAGGACTCTGTGCTTAATACAAATGCTCCTTGGAAAGCAAACTATAGTAACATTTTCCTGCTTCCAAGTATATCAGATCCACTTCTCACAACTGTTGGAAACATGGATTGTTGGATGAAAAACTATGTATGTATTTGTATATGATATCCAGCTGGCTTTTTGGTGGACCATATGGTAGGGAAGCAATAATTCTTAATACCACCCTCCAAGTAACAATTACAGCAACGCTACACCCGCCCCCATACCAAACTGAGTATAATTGACATTTATCGTCAGTATTTGCTCAATTGTGTCCTGTTTTTTCTGTATAGCTCATTTATTATATTCTGTTGGTTAGAGTTTTTGTCTTTGGAATTCATGTGGTTTCAGCTGGTTTTTCAGAGGATGGTATTAAGACACGCACCCAAACACAAACACACACATGCACATACACCCGCTCAGGAGACCTCACACAGCACTGAAGATGATGTTAAAGGTGTCACAGATCCATTGAGTAGAAGCTTATTCCTTACTCTCTCATGTAAAATCCAAAACAGTTCTCTGATAAGTGCATAGTTCCTCCTAGCAATGATTTTAGGGCACCCGTTCCTCCTACCTTGGAATGACTCATGCTCCCCAGGGAACGTGCTTGTCAACAGTAAGTGAGTAGATGAAGAAGGAGCCTGGAGAGTCTCAGGTATGGAGTCTTGTGGACTAGGACTTAACATATTATTGGGTACCGTACTCACATTTACTCTTTTCTACTGGCTTAAACTCTGTCCATTCCATAGCCACCCCTAACTTCCAGGGATCCTGTAAAATGCCACGCCACTGTGTGCTCCAGAGGAAAAGGGCATGTAGTAAGTGCACAGCTGATCTCTACCATCCCTGGTTCTCATTCTTCCCTCGTTAGAACAAACAGTGTGGTCTTGAGCAAAACACTCAGTCTGCTTTTGTTTGGGTTTCTTCAGTCATATACACAGAGACATGGGCTGGATGATCCTACCGGGTCCCCTTTAACTCCAAGGTTCAGTGCTACAAACAGCAGGTTCAGTAATTGTTTACTAAAAAGGCACATAGGGTGCTGGTCCCCACGCATAGAAATAATGATCACATTCACATAATTTATTTTTGAAAAAATTATTTCTGCAATTAAAGGAGAGAAAGGAGAAGCAGAATTAACTTTCTGTAGCAGGGTTGCACAGCAAGTCCCTTATTTGGCTTGGCACTGCTGAATGGTTGTCTGAGAGACCTGATGACATTTGGAAAGCATTCTCCCAGAAAATAAAATATAAACCAGCCAAGCCCATACTTTTCTGGAATGTATTTGTAAACAATTCTGTTTCCGTGAGAACTGCCTCAATTTACTGGGGCTTTTGCACCCAAGTCATGTTTTCAGAGAATCTGCCTTTGATCTAGGAGGGGCTACATTGAATCAACTACTACCTTTTTACCTTTAACCAACTAAAAGGTCATGCTCAGCTGGTAGGAAATAATATGTTGACTTCAGTTAGTGTATCTAGAAAGTGAAGAGGGTGTTGCTGAAAATAGGCACCATCTGTCAAACTTTTGATGATCTTTCATAGACTTTATTAACAAGTAAGGCCACATGAGGCACTTCTCAATTCAGGACGGGCTGGAAGAAACCTTCATCCTGTCTAACAGTTTGTGCGTGCGAATCTTCAGGCTCAACAGTGTGCTCCACGAAGTGAGCAGACACATACAAAACAGATGTGTTAAATATTACGAACACCAGCTTATGGTCACTAATTTATAAAAGAAGAAAACAAAACATTAGGGTGATTTTAAATAAATGATTCACAAAGCACTGCCATATTAAAATAAGCCATAAGTTTTAAAAAGTCACTCAAGAGCCCCCCGTTTCACTGAGTCTTTATGTGACTGGCTCTGTAGTTGCCTGTCAGTCAAAGAAAGGCTGTAAACCCACACAAAACCTCTTTCAGTCTAAGATATCGGGGTGCATCAGACAGAGTGCCCTCCAGAATTAACAGACCTACTCACTCTCTTTCGGATATTAGGAGATAGAACAGAATGTTTCAGATGGGCTACAGAATCTGTAGTCGTGGGAACATGATGTGGGTAAATCAACCGGAGCAGGCAATAACTCCAACTGGCTTTCAAAATGAAAATGGAGATACTGGACAGAGTTTGAGCTTCTATCTTCCTAATACAGTGGGATTTTCTGGAATCCTGGAAGCAGGCTACGGTGACAACGAAGACAGTCACCTGTTCTGTCATCACATTTATCTTATTTGGGTGAAGAGGGCCATTGGTGAGATATTTATTTGATAAATTGATTGATCAGCTTATTATCAACCTTTTTATAAAAATGATTTACTAAGCTAATACACTTTTAATATAGTAATATAAAACAATACCTAAAATTGATAACTGAGAAGCTAGACAAAAAAATAAAGGGAGAATACATGAATACTTCAATTCTGATTTTCCTCTGTAAGAGTGTTATCCATTATTTAATTTTGAAAAAAAAAAGTCTTAACTTCCACACAGTGGGAAGCCATTGTTCTTTCCAGCTACCCCAGGGTTTTATGACTCCATCTTTCTCCCTGTTTGATTCCCTTAAATTAATTCCTGCATCTGCAAATTCTTCTCTGAGTTGGGGGTCCCTCAAGCACCATGAGTCACTAGAAGGACTCACAGAACTCAAAAGCTGTTACACTAACAGTCACAGTTTATTACAGAGAAAAGATACAGAGTAAAATCAACAAAGAGAAAAGAAACATGGGGTGATAACAAGTGTTATCACAGAATTGCACATCACCTTTGGTTTTAAGAGTCATTGTGTTACATCACCACTTTCCTCATATGACTTCACAATGTCTCAGGGAAACAAATATAATGATGTCCGTTATGGATGTGCAAACCAAATTATACAATCTTCACTTAAAAATCCCTGGTCGGTAATAAAAGTGAGAACAAAAACCATATTTACTCATTACTAGATCATAATAGTTATTTGTTTAATAATCAAACGGTTTGCCATCTCCTAGGAACCAAATACTCCACTAGATATAAGAGTGAGGAAAAGATCTGATTCAGCTCAGCAAAAGATCCAGCCATGAAAACTGATGTGAAGAAATACAATATAATATATGCTATAATATTGTTATATGCTTCATTATGACTTACTCATTTATTACTTTGAGAGAAATATGTACAGTACCTACATTATGCCAGATGCACTCTCAGTGTGGATAATAAAATATAAAATATGTGATCCTTGATTCCCAGACTATGGAATATGAAGAAAAAAGACATGCAACAACACAAATACTTAATTATTATTATCATTGTCATACAGTGCTGTGAAGGAAAAGTATAGAATCCTGTGGGGGGGGGTTGTTGAACACCCGGGGGGGGGACACAGGAGACATTTGTTACTATTGTTGATGGAATCACAGTATTAATGTTAATATTACTTTCTTCTACATGCCCAAGATCAATTTCTGAAAGAGGAGAACATAAGAACAGGACCGTGAACTAGCTTAAGAGTTCAAGGACCTGGGCACTAGTTATCACCTGGGTTATTATGGACAAAGCATTACAGACAGGCTGTGAGGCTTCTGGGGGTGTGGGGTGTCTCTGCTATCATTGACTTCACTTGCTCCCTGAAAGTCTATTTCTTAAACACTCAAGCATTTGAAAGGAAATATCTAAGTTCACGCGAGTAATCTTGAACCTTATATTACAAATTGTCCCTAACAAACTTTTGAGAGTGGAGGAAGCTGATGTCCCAAAGCATATATAGATAAACTCTCCAACTTACATAGCAAACGTTGGCTGCAGAACCGTGTGGCTCTAAAGTGGCCATGTGCAATTTGGTATGTACTTTTGTAAATAGACCATTTCTGCCTTTATTTGGGATGTTATCTTAAGGAATGTCTTCATGGGTCTGACTTCCAGTCTGAATACAGACGTGTGAAAGGTGAGCATGCTAGTACATCTCTCATGTACTAACTTATCTTCATGCTGTGCTAGGGGAACTACAAGCCTCTCTCTTATGCCTTACTGATTTCACTGTCTTTCCTATTTATTCCAATGGCTTGGTATGTAATGTTCGCTACAGCAAGTTGTTCAATGATGCTATGATAAGAGAATAGAAGATCTTTGATGACAATGCACATATCTTTTAGAAACGTCTGAAGCTGTTTATAGTGGATGGTCACCCCAAAGACCATGAACTTCTGGTGACGTTGTCACCCTCCCACAATACTGCTTATTTCTTTTTAATCCAAAACTGTTATTTAAAGCATTATTTTTTTCTTCTGGACTTGAATGAATATTGAAAGTGTTGAGGTCAATCTTCATCCTTGGTATATATAAAAGTCAGATTCCATTTTTCCTATTTTTCTTAACATGTATCATATACATGTTTTCTTTGTTGGTCTTTTATTAAGCTGCTTCCAGAAAAATGGTTCAGGTCACTTTGCACTCAGGAGTGTGACAGAAATCAGTGGTTCTCAAATTTCAGCATGGAGTGGAATCACTTGGAGGCTGCTTAAATGCTGTTGAAATCCACTGATCTGGACCATCGTCTGCTGAGCATGGGCTGCATTACTAGTGAGGTCTGGTGGGGACTGTCCACTCCATTGTCTGTCACATAATCAGAGCTTAGTGCCCCGAGGATTACCTCCCATCAGACTTCACTCACGATTCAATGAGAAACATAGAATAAGTGATGAAGAGCGCCAAAGCATTAAAATAAAAACCAATTCCTTTTCTTGTAATTAAATTATAAATTTTGAAACAAAATAAAATGAATGCCTTGGGTTTTAGCTAGATTACACTGATATAATAGAAGCAAAATTAGTATTTACTTGTGGGCACTGATACATCCCTCAATGGAAGAAGTCTCTCACGATATGGCCAACTTTAGATCGGCTGATATTATTATTTTTAATTACTGATAAATAGTCCAAATTCAAGATTTCTTTAAAAGACTCTATCAAAAATTTTAAATTAAAAAAAAAAACCCTCAGATTGCTTGACCTAAATGGCATTAACAAATCAACCACACACCCTATTAAAAAATGTGTGGATTCAGGAGCTCAGAGCTTGCATTGCAGTGTAATGAAGTAATGTCAAAAAGCATAATCAACTCCACCCATTTCACTCCTCCTCCTTAGCTTCTGCCTTAGCTTACAGGTGGCTTGCCAGAAGAATAGGAACCAATTACCAAAAAGTATTCCAAACAAGTCAGAACTTTGGAAAAATAGCTGGCATAGGAAATTATTTCAGCTCAGGTTCCTCTGAGAGATGCACGTTCACATGAAAAAGGAATATGCAATTAAAAAAAACTATTTATCTTGTTTTGAAAGCAAGAGAGAGAGAAATGTCAATTTGTTGTTATACTTAGTTACGCATTCATTGGTTGATTCTTTTATGTGCCCTGACTGGGGATCAAACCTGTAACTTTAGCATATCGGGACAATGCTCTAATCAATTGAGCTACTCAGCCAGGGTGCACATGTTCTTTTTCTTATGTGTTTTGATATTTTCTTTTACAGCATTGCAATGAACTTTTAAGTAATTATTTATATTTCAACTAATAATGATTATTATAATTAAAATTATTTGGTTATTTTTATAGGTCCTGGATAATGTGATCTATGAAAACAAACAGGATATTTAACACACAAATTTGACATTTAACTTTTTGACAGTTTTTTATAGATTTGAATTTTGAAGAAATAATTCATATACCCATTGTTGCTTGTTCCAAGATCTATTTACACAAGTTATGAAAAGCCCATCCCGTTTAGTGCTTTTGTGCTTATTCCTTTACTTTTATTCTTTAGAAAATTAAAGTGAGGAAGATAGCTTTCTAGAAAGTTCTCCCTACTTTTTATTTGAGAAACCCTCTACTTTATTGGTAACCATCAGATGAAATCACTTGATGTCTGCAGACCACGTAGAGAAAATAAAGAATGGGCCCGTTCTATTGAGGGAATTTATAATATTAAGAAAAGAGTAAGAGAGGGCAGATCATCTTGACCACTGTTTGATTTTCCTCCTCGTCGATGGGAAGACAGCATTCAGGCTGGGCAGCACCGGGTGTTAGCCCACAAGGCTGTGCGCCCCGAGAGGGAGAGCAGGAAAGAAAGTGATCAGATGCTCTTGGAAAGTGCAAGACTCCAGCCCCACAAAAGTTATAGCTCAGTGTGCAGAGTATGTAAAGATATGATGGAGGATTTATTTTTTCATGAGAAAATACTGAATTGTGGGAGAAGGACCAGATAAGTGGAGGAGGCAAACATTTTTCCATATGCAAAACTGGAAAAAGGGAGAATTCCAGAGACAATGGGCCAGTCAGTTCAATATTGATTAGGGACAACGTTGAAGAAGTCATCATCAACAGGCTGATGAGCACTTAAAGTGGAGCAGCAGTGATAAGGTCCGGCTCAGTTAGTTTCTCAAAAAGCAGCATGTTTTCTCTTTGTGTTTAGTAAATTTGCCTTGCTGGGTATGGGTTCCAGAAAGACTAATAAAGAGAGATTCTTAAACCTAAGCAGTCATTCCATCAGCGCATCAGGAAACGTCTTAGAATTTGGGCTTCCCACTTTAGCCCCGCACGTGGCTGTCCTTTTGATATTCTTTTGCACTTGATAAAACCATAATTTAATAGGTCAGAACTGCCTTAACAATCTACTCAGAGACAGCTACTAATTAATTGGTTTTGATCAAAGGAGAAAACCCTATAGCACATACAATTGTGTCCTATTCAGTGGTTTGGAACAAGGCACACACACAAAAACATGCATGTAAGATTTTCACGTGACACTAACCTGGGAGGGATAGTTAATGCAGCAGATGACAGAATTGAGCTTCAGAATTATTCAAAACAAGGGAACTGGAACCAAGAAAACAGAATGGAATGTACCTGTGCGGTATAAACTTAGTAGCTTCTAGAATTTATGGGTAGTTGTTCACAAGCTTGCCAACAATCAAGTTTTATATCTTTTCCAGATTAAAGCTCAGTAAAAGCTGAGTGTGCAGTTACAGAAGTGCTAGCGTTTCCATTTCTGGGAGCAGTGGGAACAGCATCTGTGCCAGGCAGGGCTGGTTGCTCACATTCAGAGCAGCATGGCTCTGACTTCTACGCATCCACGGAGAATGCGTATAGTGAAGGACGTGGGGATGGATGGGAAGCCACACTGTGAAGAGACCTTGATGTAGGCCACCTCAGTAGATAGGTTTTGAATATGAGCAGAGTAGAAAATGGTACACCTTCTCCCACAACTTAATGCACTTCAATTGGAAACAAATCGTGACTTCACTATGAGGACTGTGTGTCTATAAACCATCTCCATGAGATGGTGAGCCACTTGTCATGATGTATATTCAAGCCAAGGCTGCAGACCATATGTGGGACAATGTAGAGTGAATTTTATGTGAGGGAAGGGGGACTGAATTGGACAAGTTGATTCCAGATTTTTCCGGCTTCAAAATGCTCTCTGTTTACTATCTGTGGTGGCAACGTGCTCAAGGGTCGCTCCAGCGCATGCGCGCGCACACACACACACACACACACACACATACACACACTATTCTACTCAACCGAGGGTCTAACTTGTAGGAATTGAGATGTGCCTAGGTTAAGTGTCTATCCTATTACTGTGAGCTCTGTACCCAAAGTCTCACTCTTTCCAGAGACCATCCAACAACACGGTATCTTCTCTGTAGTGTTTTCCATTCATATTTGCTGCCCTTGCAGTTGGCAATAATGAACTTACTGTCAGGCTTTAATGAAACTTTGGTTTCATTATAGCTTTTTCCCTTTTTGCTTTGATTTGTTTCCTGTGGCAGCACTTTGGATGCTGAAGTAATGCTTGTCCCACATCCAGCTTCTGAATTAGGATAGTATGTATGAGTTCTGAAAACCCGATGAAAACATCTATGGACAATTAACAAAGGAAGTTTATATTATAATTTGTGATTTTAAAAATTGCTTCCACAAATAAAGAATAGCAAACTTTTCTGGATTAAAAAAAAGTATAAGAGAAGGAAAATGAAATAGATGAAAACCTGAACATTATTTTAAGAAGACATGAAATTCTTTTTTCTTTCTCTTTATAAAGTGAAGTAAGGGTTGTAAAGCATTTTGAAAAGTATGAAGTAGTAATGATAACACTTTTATTAAACATGTATAATTTAGTAGCTAGTGATAAACTCAACAATCATCCCATATTTTACCTCTGAGGAATAAGTTTGTGAGCTACATCAGAATTCTTAATCTATGTTTACTCCTTTATGAAAGGAAAAATGATGAGAGAGAACAAATAGCTCATCTACTTAGAATTCCAAGCTGTGGCTTGGTCCAAACTCAGGCAGTTACCTTGGCTGAATTATCAATTCCTTCTTTCAACCATCCATTCATTAAGCCACTCACCACTTTTACATGACTCCTTTGATGTGCATTTCTTCTTGTTGGCTTTTCTAGTTTTAATACTACAGATGATATTCCACATATGCTTGGGCTGTTGATCTTTAAGCCTCACAGAAGAGCATTAAAAAATATAAATGGCAAGACCACTCCTTCAGATACACATTAACAATATGGTGGCCTCATCTTCAGGCCAAGGTCTCATAGGCAAGCAGCTGACACCATGGAGAACATGATGAGTGCTGTTGTGAGGAACACCACACCGTACATCCTCCATAAATTTATTAAACTCCAGAAATATATGTTTAATACATACATTTGCATTAAACATTCTAGACTCTGTTTATAGAGCCATGAGCAGAGGGGAGACTGGGCACAGTGGTCCAGGGATGGGGATCATGCTGTGGTACATTGGACAGCATGTTCTCTATTTGGTATGAAAATCATAGACTCTTAAAATACAAAGAAAACTTCCTTGCCTCAATTTCATTTAGCTTTTTTTTCTGGGGATACCTCATTTTAATTGAGGGTTCTTTCTTTGTCTCCCCCCAAAGAATTTAGGTATCCTTATGTTCATTGCAGCACTATTTACAATACCCAAGTGCCAGAAACAGTCTAAGTGCCCATCAGTGAATGAGTGGATCAAAAAAAAAAACTGTGGTACATTTACACAATGGAATATTATGCAACAGAAAGAAAGGAGGAACTCCTACCTTTTTCAACAGCATGGATGGAACTGGATAATGTTATGCTAGGTGAAATAAGCCAGTCAGTAAAAGACAAATACCATATGGTTCACCTATAAGGGGAATCAAATGAACAAAATAAATTAATGAGCAAAGTAGAACCATAGGCATGGAAACATGGAACAGACTTACAGTGACCATAGGGTAGGTGGCCATAATGTTGTAAAGAAGGGGAATGGACTAGACAAAGAACATGTATGAATGACCCATGGACATGGGCAAGAGCGTGGGAATTGACTGTGGGACCAGGGGGTCGCATGGGGCAGGGGAGGGCAAAGAAAAAAGTTGGGACAGCTGTAATAGAATAACAATAAAAAATGATTTAATAAAAATAAATGACCAAAAAGAAAGAAAAAGAAAACATCTTAAAGAAGGTTCCAATTAGATGGATATTTTTACTCAGGTTTATTGGTACTGAGGGAGCATAACTAAGTCCTGAACCAAGCACAGTTGTGCAGAAGGAGTCCAAGCCAAGGAAATTTAAGAAGATGGAAATTTTTAATCCTTACTATTAGAAATGTGCTGTTTATTCAAACCTCATTTGAACTAATACATAAAACAATACAAAGAAATAGAGTCGAGCACATTTTAATGAACTCATTTATGTGAGGGATCTGGAATGAAGATAAAACTGGGATCACTGGGGATATGAGCATAGAAATAAGAGATCTTATAAAGAAAATACCTGTGATTGCTTTTGTCAATATAATATTAGATTGGTTCAGAAAAAGGAATGCCTACTTCTTTTGGTGCAAAACAGGAGAAGTTATTCAACTTCACTTGCACTTCATTAATCTCATAGATTTTATGTGCAGCTTTCTTTTTTATTTTTGAAAAAATTTGACTGCACCTTTCCTTAATTCCAAAGAGGCAATTTGGTCAGAAATTATAATTATAAGCAATGAAATAACCGAGGTTCTGCAGAATGTAATTGTTGGAATAACATCTAGTTTTGCAGCTTCTAGCTATCTCCTGGCTGCCACGGTAGAAATGGTCCTTTCTGAACATCAGGCTTCTAGCCATGCCCCTTTTCCATGGCAATGTTTGTTCTTCATCCAGGTCACTGGAAGTGAGCCATGAGCCAGGGGAAGGAATGGGCCATTGGTCCTGAAATGGGTGAGAACATACCTCTCAGTGCCAAGATGGGAATACAAGACTATCTCATCTCAGGGTCATATGTTCAGTTAGCTAAACTAAAGCCAAATAATAAAATGCTTGTTTTTTAAGAACTTGGATAGTTTTTAACCAGAAAACAATCACTGCAAATTCCATTTTGATGGCCCATTCTCCACAAAGTCCAACAATGACCATTCCCCAGGGGATGAAAGGCCTGTACTACAATTTGACCAGGGAACCTTTTCAGGGGCAATGTTTTTGGAGTGCCTGGTGTCATACACATGTTTTACTAGGTGCCTGGTGTCATACACATGGGATTGCCTCTCATTTCATCCAAAAACAACCCTTTGAGAAAGAAATAGCTAAGGGTATAGTATAGGTATAGATATAGCACAGGAGTGGGCATGGGAATATGTGTACATATAGGTATAGATTTAGATTTAAGTAGAGATATAGGTAGCACGCTCATCTGAAATGTTCTCAGAGTTGAAATGCCTGCTTTCATTCACGGCTTCATATGCAAAGCATCTACAAGAAAGCACTCTAGTAAGACCCATTGGTTTTATTCCAGTGGCATTATAAATCAGGGAATCTCTTTTGATGGGGGACCTATGGGAATCAAGAAATCTTGTCATTAAATATGGGAAGGAGAGAATGATTTCCCACATAAGTGATCTAAGCTGAGTGCCTAGCCATAGTTCTCCTCATTAGCATGAAAGGCACACTTCAAAAGGCAGTTACAAGTTAGTCCTTAAAGTAACCTATAGACTTTGAGTGGCTAAAAATTAAAAATCAACCTCTAATTTAGTTGCTATTTACTGGAATATTTTCCTGACATTTGTCCAACTTTGTTCCTGGGTATCTCTTATTGTTGCGCTTTTCTTTTTAATATTTGCCAGCAATTTATGGAAACTGTGAGTTAAATAAACAGTCATACTTAAGTAGATTAATATGGCAGAGGTTGAAATACACTTAAAATGGAGTCATGAATTTTAGGTGGTTTCTAGAATAAAAGGCTAAAGGACATGTTATTGCTCTCTGGCCTGTAACTCTTGATGCAAGTGCTGGTGTTTGATAAAATCTTTGTAATTTCTGTAATGAAAAAAAATTGGCTGAAGATGACAGACTTTCAAAGCCGACGTTGACTGAAGAACTGTGAATAACCTTGCAGTCAGAATGGAAAACTATTACTTTATGGGACTATATGGGTGGCCGAAACCCAAATTCCCAAGTATCCAGTTTAAAGCTTCTGATGGAACACTACATACTGTTTTTAGTAGAACTGGGTAGAATGTCATAACTTTTTACCATATACATGTTAACATTTTCAGCTGTTCTTAATAACATGAATTTTGGGTAACTAAAAGCATTTCTTGCAATCATTTAGGGTATCCTTCCTGAGGAAGTCAAGGATTGGGTATCTACAAACTGCCTTTAATTTTATGGCACACCTTGACGTTTTCAAGGACATACATTATCCTTATCAAGTATGATACAATTAGAAGAAAAGCATGTTAACTTTTTTCTGCATAACACATTACCAGACACTTAATATCTTAAAAAATTACCATTTATCAGCTCATAGTTGTCTAGGTCAGAATTCTGGGCATGGTGTGGCTGATTCTCTCCTCAGGGTTTTATGTGACTGAAGTTGAGAAATTAGCTACACCATGTTCCTTTCTGGAATCTCCGGGGAAGAATTCCCTTCCAAGCTTGCTCAGATTGTAAGCAGAATTTCATTCAATATGGCTGTAGGACTGAGGCTTCTATTTCCTTTTTGGCTGTCAGCTCAAACTCATTCTCAGTTCCTAGAAGCTATTTCCGTTCCTCACCATGTGGTCCCCTTCATCTTAAAGCCAAAATTGAAGACCTTTCTCTCATTAAATACCTTCATTTCTTGAAGTCTCTCTTACCAGGAAGAGCTCAGTTCCTGTTAAGTGTTCACCTGATTATGTCCATCCAAACAAAAGTAATCTCCTTTACTTTGAAGTCAACTTATTTGAGAACTTAATTGCATTGAAAAATGTCTCTACACTGCCCTGGCTGGTGTAGCTCAGTGGACTGAGCGTGGGCGGTGAACCAAAGGGTCTCCAGTTCGATTCCCAGTCAGGGCACATGCCTGGGTTGCAGGCCAGGTCCCCAGTGGGGGCCACGTGAGAGTCAACCACACATGGATGTTTCTCTCCCTCTCTTTCTCCCTCCCTTCCCTTCTGTCTAAAAATAAATAAATAAAATCTTTAAAAAATGTCTCTACAGCAGTACTTAGATTTGTTTTTTCATAACTGGGTAAAGATGTGCAAATGCTAAGGAATGAAAACTTTGGGGATGTTTCTGAGTTCCGCCTATTACAAAAAGGAAAAATGGCCACATAATTTGCACACTCATCAATTCTTTTATTAAGTACATATTTACTGATTATCTTCCACATACTGACTACATCCTGATCATAAAGCGGAGTTCTCATGAGCTTATGAGCTCACAATATTACATGAGCAAGTGACATATAAATGAATGATGATTAATTGGTATAATAAATGCTATATTCTCTTAAATATACATAAAGTACTGGTTTAACAGAAACAAAATTGATAAGAAACATTTAAAAATTAAATCAAAAGGATCTGATGATTAATTAAAAATAAAAGAAGTGGGAGGAATCAATAGTTTCTGGCAATTAACTGAGGACCAGTACCTAGAAAGGGAGTATAGAATAAGGGATGGGTCTGGAGAAAAATAATTAATCTACAATTTGACAGTCTGAGTTTGAAGTACTAAGGAGACATTCAGGAAAGAGGTTTTCTGATGGTAGTCTTAGCCCTCAAGAGAGATTTAAGCTGTAAAATGTTGGTGCCATTATTCTAAAGTTGAAGCTGGAAATGTGAGTGGAAAAGATAAGCCAGCTTACCTGGACAGAGTGTGTATAAAAATGACAGAAGACGGTCAAAGATAGACTTTCAGAAAACACTAGTATTTTTTCTTAAGACTTGATTATTCATAGATATTTGTTTTTTTCCTCCAACTTGAAATTATTCTCAGCTCATGTTATCATGATGTTGCTTTTTTCATCTTCCGCTTTCCCCAGCTCATACCATAGTCAATGTAGTGACTGGCCCGCAGTGTCTGCTTCATCACTGTTTATTGTTGGATTAAGGATAAACTTGTAAATCAGACCTCCCCAGATAGTTACTTATGCCTAACATCTATGTCAATTCATTATGCCAGATAAGATAATGTACTTGGAAGTATTGCGAACTCAAGATCACACTAATAATACAAATTATTACAAACAGTGGAAGAAAATGCAACTAGTCCAGACAAAATGGTAAAAGGAGGGAGTTTCTGAGGCTCTCTGGAGTTTTTCTAGTTAAGACATCAATTTCAAATCAATATAAGTCTGAGGAATCTATATCAACGCAATGGGGGTGGGTGGGGGTATTATAGGTACAGGTGGTGGAAGTTAGTAAGAATTATTACCTCAGAAAGAGTAGGGCTTTTTTGGAAAAACATTCTATTCTCTTTTCTCAGGAAGCCCCCTGGAGTGTTTTGGGGGCTGAATTTTGAGCAGAATTTTTCAAAATTAAAATCCTGATTGGATCCTAGAAATGTTTTGTCTACAACAAATTCCCCAATCTTGGCAATAACCAACATCCAAATCTAAAAGAAGATTCACTTCAGGGTGATCTTCCAAAGCTCTCAGGTGTAAAGTTCCTCACCCTTTTAAATGTCTCGCTTTTCTCATTCTTGCAGTTTCTCTGAAGATTACTTCTTGATTGGCTGCTAACTTTTCCTCATGTACATTTCGGCAAGCTTGACACCCACCAAGGTTAAAGATCTCCGGGGGCTCTTATCTTACCTCATCTCTTTTGACAACAATCATACCAGCTTCATCAACCCTGTACTGGTGGTTCTCTCAGAGCAGATCACTCAGTCAGCTAAACGCTTAGTAATATGTACCTTGCATATTTGTTTCCTCTGGTTTCATTTTTAATCTTATCACAATTTCAGGGATTACTCAAGCTGCTGTAAGTGCTTCAAAAGAAAATACAAGCTTTAAGCTAGGGGAAATATGAAGAGGGTCTCAAGAGTTCTCAGCTGAGAGAAGAAGAGAGAGTTGCAGGCAAGGAGCTAGCCATGAGGACAAGATATGATCCATATTCACTTTCTTGTGGGTTAAAGGTTGGTGGGAAATATTTTACATAGTCTATACATTTGTAAGTGCAGTGTAGTAATCACTGCACTAAACCACTACACATTTATTGCAGTGATTACTTCTATGTATTTATGTTAAGACTTTCATGTTTGGCTCTACATTAATGCATATTTTATGTTCTTATGAATATATTGATTTAAATGAGAAAACTCGAGTAACCAACTCTCACCCAGTGGAGAATAAGAACTGTCTGTGAAAATATATGCCTGAAAAATTTTTAAAAAGTAGTCTTTTTTTTTATTTGCAAGACAAGGGAAACTCTTTTCCTTTTACTTCATTGTTGGACTTGTCACCAGCTATCGATTCTTCCATTATAATTTCTTCCATATTTCTCTCTTTCTATTACCACCACCCTAGGTCAGGCACTCACCACCTCATATCTGGTTGTCATTGAAATAAGGATGGAACTGACCTGCAGGGAAGAGAAAAATTTAATCATAGTGCAAAATAATGGCAAAAGATGGACATAAGGCCTAACTTACTCCCTTTATCTTTTCCCATTCCTTCCTTCCTTCCTTCCTTCCTTCCTTCCTTCCTTCCTTCCTTCCTTCCTTCCTTCCTTCTTTCCTTCCTTCCTTCTTCTTCTTCCTTATTTTTTCTTCCTTCCTTTTATCCATTTTTCCTTCAGCAGACATATACTGAGCATATATCATTATTCTCAATCACTGAATTCACGAATATAAACAGTAAAATCCTCATCCTCAAAGGAGGTTATGATAAAACACTGTCATAAATGTTATGGCAGAAAAAAGAGAACTATCCACTTGGAATGAGTTTGGGGACTTTAGGAAAGACTTCCTGGAGGAGGGTTTGCCATCTAACCTGAGAGTTAAAAAAATGAGCAGCTGGTGAACAATGAAAAGGAGATCTAGAAACAGAAGAAGCATAAAAAATTCTAGAAGAGAATAGAAAACACTTAAAATATACATCTTTCAGGATGACTTGAAAATTAAATTCAAGAGAAAAAGAGGGCTTCAGAGGGAGACCGGAGAGAGATATTGATGGAAATTTCAGGCCATGTTGAAGAGTCTGATTTGTTTTTAAGTAAAATGACAAATGACTGGAAGATTTAATACCAGGAGAGGCATGAGTGGATTGCTCTTTTCTTGTTTGTTTACCCCTCTAAAATGTAGGTTTCTGAAGAGCAGGTATCTTGTTTTGCTTCTGGAATCAAAGATAATGCCAGGTATATAATAGTAGGTACATGACAAATATATTTTAAATAAATTAATGGATATGTATTTTTAAAGCCTCAAGTTCAAAGAGCTATTATAGTGAAGACCTTTTGTAGATTCTGGAAGACAATGCAAGTAATCAGATGTGCAAAGCCATAATAAAATATATATACGACTCTGTAAAAACTAACCTCCTAACTAACTTAGATATATGCCTAAATCATAGGATATATAGCATGAATGTGGTCTTCTTTATTCAATAATGGTGCCTTCCTATGACATTTTGCAGAGCAGCTAGAGTAAAACCCACCACTGAGGAACCTGCTACTGAGGTAGAAGGGTCTCCAACTTGACAGAGAAAAACAATAAGGTATGGAAAGTGGACGAAAGTTGTACAAACTGGCCCCCAAACAGTAGGCTCTGTGGCTTTCTCAAGCTGTGTTATAAAAAAAGGAAAAAGGAGAACTAAGCTCTCTGGCTGCCTCAGATGTCATAACACTCATCTACTGTAATAGTCTCCCAAGACGTCTTTCTGGTTTTCATCTCCACTCCCACATTTTGGTCCAACCAACCTGCATTCTGTCAGACTAATGCTCCCCAAGCACCCATTTCATCATGACATTGCCTGGGTTAAATAGTTATAACCTAGACAGCATTCATCTAACAAATATTTATGATTTGGCAGCCTGGGCTGTTGGTGTACAACAAAGAAAGTCTGAATAAGCCATTTTCACTGTCCTTACAACACTCAGAGGCTGGGGAATACTGGTGGCAGAGGCCACCTTGGTTAGGAGTTGCCTCTGGCTCTGGGAGGACAGGGTTGTCATCTCCACTGATGAATACACTTAGACAGGTGGCTCATTTCATATTTCTCCAGTTTAGTCATCTGCCAAGTAGAAACCATGGTTGCATCTCATAGGGTGGTTGTGAGATTATTACACGTGCAAAGGCAAGCAAAGAATGAACTATCCTGAGAGTATCGTAGGTAAGTGAGTGTTTCAGATACTGTCATCCAGATGACATAGAGTGATGTTCATTTAAGACACTCTTTAGTCTGGCTCTGGATTATCTTGCAAACATTTTTTACTGACTATTCCAACAAACTGTATTCCCACTCTACATAGCTATGTCCACCTATCTGCTTGCTTCTTCTCAAGTTTCAACCACAGGAATGAAGCTGTGCATCTACTAGAGTACAAAAGATTTCAAAATGGCCAATGTACTCACTTCTCTGTAACATGCCAACAAGTATGTTTCTTCAAGTGTTGGTTCTAAGTAGTGCTGTGAGGTCAAACTACTGTTAAGATTTAACTAGATCTAATTCCATTGTAATCATGTGAGGGTGTGGTGGAGAGAGCAATATAGAAAAATTAAATGTTCATTTTAATGGTTGAATATTTCAACAGATGCTTATTTTCACTCAATTCACTCCTGGAGTGTAGTTTATAATACCAATTTTTTAATGCGATAGTTGAGATTCATGAAGTGATTAGTCCCCAGTCACTTGAGTCACTGTTGCCATCTTTACTTCAAAGACCCAAACCTCTCTCTTGTACGGTCCTAACTCTAAGAAGAGTGTAAATCCACTTTTTGACCATCTCCTTGGGTTAATGTAGAGGGTGTTTCCTCTAAAACTGGCAAATAGCCTTTCAGAAATTGAATGAAGAGACAAACCTTCTTCAGAATGGCTAATCTTCAATGCAGAAGGATGATCTGTCCACACTGCAAAGCCCTGACAAGCTGAGTAACAGGTATTGCTTACTGTCATTTCAAATAGAGCCAGTCTGCTAGTTATTAAGTGTCTGGAAGCTATTTTCCCAGTTTTTAAGTAGCCAGGATTTGCTGCTAATGTAGTAAAAGTCAGCATTACACCGACTGCTCATAAATGACTTATTTAGAAAGAGGCAAGACATGTTGTGACTTGGCTGTCTTCTATTCTTTGGAGATAACATATAAGTTCTTAGTAATGAAACATGAAAACAAACACATTACAACTATTTAACATATGTTATAAGTAAATAAATGAAGAATGCATATTTTCCTTCTTTTTCTCTGACTTTTATTATTTCCTTTGAACTGACACATTCCCCCAGCTGCCAAACACATGTTTTTTGGGTGAGGGAGTCATTGGGAGGAGCAGACCCAGCACGATTTTCTACCATTTCCATGCCCGATACTTAGTGCTAAGTAGATGAGATTATGCGCTGACACTGCCCATGTGTAAGGAAAGTCCTTCTATGCTCTAGTAATTGGTCCAGTTCAAGAAATCCCAGTTATTTACTACAGCACAGAAGTGAAAGGTGCCTTTCCTAGACTGGCCCATAATACAGCCAACTAGTAACTGATACTTTGCTTTTCTAAGCTTGAGCATCCTGTTGTTTGGGTCGGGTTGTTCATAAAAGGGGGAATGGCATGGTACATGTAAGTATGTGCTTTGAACCCAACAGCTGAAGACCAATCCTGGATGCATTACTAATTGTTCTACCTGGAAACTTACCCAGTCCATCTCTGTCTCAGCTTCCCCATGGAGTAAATGTGTCTCTTATGTGTTTGAAGGGATTAAAGGAATCAATCATATAAACACTGAGAGCAGTGCCTGATCCACATAAACATTATAGAAGTGTTTTTTCTGATGATAATAATGATGATGATGATGATAATTACATTATATAGAAAGCCTTTAATAAACAGATCCATTTATTACAGTTCAACACAATTAACACAAAAGGTAAAGGTTATTATAAATTCATATTTATTATTTAATTATGATTTAATTACTTCAATATAGAAAACTGTGTGTGTTTAAAGGGTTGGGATAAATCTAGAAAGAAATATAAAATATGTATTTTCATCTATTACTTCATTTTGGAAAAAATATTTCATACATTTAACTTTAGCATGATTAAAAGCTAAATGCTATGATTCAGTCATATATATATAAAACTTTATTTTTAATGATTAAACCCAAATTTTCCATGAGTCTCTTTCTACTCAGAGGATTAAATATTCAAAATAACAGTATTTTTGTCCTGTCTAAAGAAATTTTTTATGTTACCTCAGTCTGTTTGGGGTAATTATCCAGTCTTTTAGCGGTATCCTCTTTATTTTTTTAAATACATATTTTATTTTATACTAGTTCTACATTTACAGAAAAAATGTGAAGGCACTACAAAGAGTTCCCATATGCTTGGCACCCGGTTTCCCCTCTCATTAATAACCAACTTATGTCCCTACCATACTTTTGTTACATTTAATAACCAATATTGATGTGAGGGAATTATTTTTTCACGCATGAGGAAGCATAGCCCTGGACATTACACACGTGATAAAGAGCATGGACTCTTGCATGCAAGATGGCCCAAGTCGGCAAACGTAGACTCATGTTTGTGGAAGCAGAATTCCTTGAAGGGGAATTTGGCTAACATATTTCTTAAAATTTACTACCTTGCTGGATCCTTCCCTTCTCCCTGGATCAAAAGACTTATGCTAATGCATGTCGGGGCTCTTCCTAAACCAAATGTTTATAGATAAACACAAGACTGTTGCCCTTACATTTGCATATCTGCCCTTTTGATGTATGGCCCCAGTTCGTTTACCACTAAACTTGAATATATATTCTATGCATAAGTTAATGAAGACCAATCTGATGCTTTGTGCCCAAAATCTTCAATAAAAATCCCTGGACCCAAGGCTCGGGGCTCTCTCCCAGATGATGAAGGAGGAGTCGCGTGGTCCTGGTCCTCTTTTCCTGAGTATTTATGAGTGAGAATTATTTATAAACGCATTCAGTCACGGTCACCATGGATTCTGCATATCCATGAATCTGCAGCACTGATGCATTATTTTTAACTAAAGTGCATGTCCATTCAGATTGTCTTAATTTTTACCCAATGTCCATTTGATATTCTAGGATCCCATCTTAGATACCACATTGCATTTAATAGTCATGTCTCCTTGACTTTCTCTTTGCTGTGACAGCTTCACAAACTTTCCTTGTTTTTGATGACTTTCACTGTTTTGAGGAGTTTCAGTCAGGTATTTTTAGAATGTCCAATAAGTAGAATTTGCTTGACATTTTTCTCACGATCAGCCTAAAATGATAGGATTTGGGAAGCAACTTTCTGAAGATAAAGTGCTATTTTCATTTCATCATATCAAGGAACATACTATCAGTATGACTTATCACTGTTGGTGTTGACCTTGATTTTCACTCTGAGGAAATGTTTGTCAGGTTTTTTCACTGTAAAGTTACTGTCCTTTTTTGAAGTCACTATGTGAAACACATACTTACAGAGTAGGATGCTATGTGTTGAGTGGATTATTCTCTTAGCCTGTTCAGTCTGCTACAACAAAATACCACCGACAGTATGGCTTATAAACAACAGAAATTTACTTCTTACAGTTCTGAAGGTTGGAAAGTCCTAGGTCAAGGCATTGGCAGATTCAATGTCTGGTGAAATCCTGCCTTCTGATTCATAGATGCCATCTTCTTGCGGTAACTTCACATGGCAGAAAGGGGAAGGGAGGTCTCTAGGTCTCTTTTAGCAGGGCACTGATTCCATTCAGGAGTTCTATAATCTCATGACTTAATCACCGCTCCAAGACCCCAGTTCCTGATACCATCACATTGAAAGTTAGGTTTTAACATGCACTTTAGAGGGACCTAAACATTCAGTCTATAGCAAGTATCTACACAAGTTAATTCAAGGTTTTCTGCATGGGAAATTTGTATGTTCTCCTCCATTTATTTATTCATATTTATATTTATAAGTATGGACTCACAGATATTAATTTTATACTTCAGACCATAATCCAATCCTATTGTATTTAATTTGTTGCTCAGATTGTTCAAGTTTTGGCCACAGGGAACACTTTCAGTTGGCTCTGCATTCCTTTGTCATGCCATTTTTGTTTGTTTTGAGCAATTTCTTATTTTCTGGTACTATAAAATGCTCCAAGCACATTTTATATCTCCAGTCACAGCCCAAAATCAGCCATTTTCCAAGAAACCCTGATTTTTTTTTTTTTTTTTTTTTTTTTGTCAGAGAGTGTATTTAGGAACCAAAAATCTAGAAGCCAGAATTGTTGCTACTGGGGTGTTGTTACTTCTCAACCTTCTCAGCTGACATAACAAGAAAAAACATGCATGTATTTTCACCCCTGTGTATATAAATAGCTATAACTATTTATATAACTATCTGTTTCTATATTATACTAAATATTAATTTATAAAAATATTTTAGATTCTAATCCATTACCTTATGGATCATTCTAGTATCCTTCCCTTACTTATATATAACTTTCTGCTTCAATAATGAGAATATTTCCTGTCACTATCTGCCATCCATTCAATTCCAGTACACATGTAGAGCAATAACCTATTTGTCAACATGTATGCCCATGTGAAACGACCTTATTAACTATGGTGCTTTGGCCTTTATTTTTACCAATTCCACTAACATCTAAAGTTGCTTAGGACAAAAAGTTCTCCCTAATTTAGTTTAGTGAGATTGTTTCATATATTTGCAATAGAGTTGGATTGTTCTTCACAATATGCACTTCCTGCCAAAAAAAAAATGCATTCTATTGGGGGATCCCCTGGCAACCATTGTAAAGATGTACTACAGTTTGTTTATCCACTCATCTATTAAAGGACATAGTGGCTGCTTCCATTTGGGGTAATCATGAATAAAGCTACTGTAAGCATTATCATCTAAGTATCCATGTGAAAATAAGTTTTCAAATCAGTTGGATAAATACCTATGGATATGATTTCTGGCTTGTATGATATAGAATATGTTTAGTTGGTAAAAAATTGCCATACTGCTTTTCACAGTGGTTTTGCCATTTTGCATTCCCACCAGCGATAAATGAGAATTCCTGTTAGTGTGCACCCTTAGCAGCAATTGTTATTGACAGTTTTTTAAATTTTATTGGATTTTGACCATTCTAATGGGTACAGTAATATTTAATTGATTTTAATTTGGAATTACCTGATGACAAGTGATGGTGAACATTTTTTCATTTGCTTTTCTGTCATATGCTCATCATTTTTGGTGAGGTGTCAGCTCAGATCTTTTGCACGTTTTCAAGTTGGGTTGTTTGTTTTCTTATTGTAGAGTCTCAAGCATTCTTTGTACACTGTGCATATAAGTCATTTATTGGATATGCATTTTGTGAATACTTTCTCCCAGTTCATGGCTTTGGCTTTTATCATCTTAACAGGATCTTCCACGGAGCATCAGTTTTCAGATTTAATAGACTCCAACTTGTTCTCCTTTCATGGATTATGCTTTTGGTGTTGCAGCCAAAACTCATCACCAAACCCAAAGTAACATGGATTTTTCTCTTATGTTTTCTTCTAGATGTCTTATAGTTTTGCATTATAAATTAGGGCAAAGATACATTTTGAGTTATTTTTGGGGGAGGTAAAGGGTAAGATTTCTGTCTAGGCTCATTAAAAAAGAATAGATGTCCACATATTCTTTGGACAGATGTCCACAAAATCTTTGTTAAAAAAAATAGATGCCCACAGCATCTTTGTTAAAAAGACTGTCCTTTCTTTATTATGTTGCCTTTTTTTTTTTAACATAAATCAGTTCACTGTATTTGTGTGAGACTGTTTGTAGCCTCTCTATTCTGTTACCTTGGTCTGATTATCTATTATTTCACAATTACTACACTACCTTATGGACTAGGCTTTATAGAAAGATTTTAAATCAAGTAATCTGAATTCTCCAATTTCCTTTCAGTATTCTTTTCTTTTTTTTCAGTATTGTGTTTCTTTTTTCTTTTTTTCAATGTTTTCTTGGTAGCCTAGGTCTTTTGCTTTTCCATGAAAATTTGAAAATCAATATGTTGTTTCATACAAAACAGCTTGCTAGGATTTTGATTGGAATTTTGTTGAATATGTAGATAAAATTGAGAATAAAAATCTTAATAATATTATATTCTAATTTATAAACATAAAATACAATCTCATTTATTGAAATCTTAAAATTTTCATCAGTTTTCCACAGATAGATCCTGTCTATATTTTGTTAGATTTATATCTAATTCTTATATTTTTTATGTTATTGGAAATTATACATGTATTTTAAATTAAAATTGCTTTTTTTAAAGTAACTACTTTTTTTTTTAAGATTTTATTTATTTATTTTAGAGAGAGGAGAAGGGAGGGAGACAGAGAGGGAGAGAAACAGCAATGTATGATTGACTCTCACATGGCCCCCACTGGGGACCTGGCCCCGCAACCGAGGCATGTGCCCTGACAGGGAATTGAACCGGGACCCTCTGGTTCCCAGCCCGCGCTCAATCCACTGAGCTACACCAGTCAGGGCTAACTCCTTTTTTTTTATTAACCTGGATCACTCAATCTTGCTGTATTTACTTGCTAGTTCCAGGATTTTTTATTTTGGTCAATTATTTGAGGTTTTCTACATATAAAATCATGAAATATGCAAATGAAGGCAGTTTTACATCTTTGTCTACAATCTTTACCCCCTTTATTTCTTTTTCTTATCTTACTGAATTAACTAGGACTTCTAAGGTGATGTTGAACAGGAGAGAGGACATCTTTCTCTTGTACATAACGTTATGGAGAAGGCATCTAGTTTCTCAAAAAGTATGTTAGTTATGGGATGTTTGCAGAAATTCTTTATCAAATTCAAAAAGTGCCATTCTATTCTGATTTTTATGAAAGTTTTTTTTTTTATCAGGAATGGGTGTTGAATTTTATCGAATGACTTATTTTTATAACTGATAAGATCTTATGATTTTAGTCTGTTGATATGGTGAATTACATTGATTGATTTAAAAATGTTGAACCAGATTTGGACAATCAGAATAAATACCATTTTCTTGTGAGTATAACTTTTTTGCATACAATGTTGCAGTATATTTTTGCTATTTGTTAAATATGTTTATGTCTACATTCATATGATATATTGTCTATAGTTCTCCATCCTTATCACATCTTTATTTGATTTTGTTATTAGGATAACACTAGCCTTAAAGAATGAGTTAGGAAGTCTTTCATATTCTATTTTTGAGAATAGATGGTAGAAAAGTAGTATCATTTCTTTGTTAAATAATTGGTAGACTATTCCTATATAACTATTTGGGTGTTTTCTGAATATAATTAATTATTAACTTATTTTTAATAATCTATTTTTGCAAGTTTTATTCCAATTATTTATTGATTGTTTTGGTTTTTTATAATTTGTCTTTCAAGTTATTTGTTTATTTTAGCTAAAGTATCAAATTTGTGGACATAGAGTTCTTACCATACTTTACTCATTTAATATTCACAGGATTAGTAGTAATAAAATCTCTTTCATTTCTGATATTAGTAATTTTTGTCTTTTTTTTATATGGAATTTATCAATTTTATTGATTTTTTTTGAAGAACCATACTTTGGTTTTATTGATATTTTTCTCTTGTTTATCTTATTTCACTTGTATTAATTTGTGCTCAATTTTTAAAAATATTTTATTTATTTGTCTTTAGAGAAGGGAAGGGAGGGAGAAGAGAGAGAAACATCAATGTGTGATTACCTCTTGCGCATCCCCTACTGGGGACCTGGCCCACAACCCAGTCATGTGCCCTGACTGGGAATCGAACCAGGGACCCTTTGATTTGCAGGCCAGCACTCAACTTGTAAGCCACATCAGCCAAGGTTTTAGTTTTAGTATTTATTTTTCCTGCTTACTTTAGGCTTAAAGTGGTCTTTCTTGTCTAGTTTTCTAAGGTGGAAGCTTATAATCTTGACTTTACATCTTTTTTTTTCTAATATGTGCATTTGATGCTATAAACGAATTCTAAGCACTGATTTTGCTATGTCCTAAAATTTTTGGTATTTTATTTTTATTGTCATTTAGTTCAAAACATTTTCAGAATTTATATTGAGATTTGATCTTTGACGTATGTATTATTTTAGAAGTGTGTTGTTTAGTTTCCAAATGAAATGCATTAGAAAGTTTTCCAGCTATCTTTCTCTTACTGATTTCGAGTTCAACACTATAGTTGTCTGAGAACATGCTTTGCATGATTATGATTTTTTAAATTTGTTAAGTTATATTTTATAGTAAAAAATGTGATCCATCTTGCTGAATATTCCCTGTGAGGTTAGGAGACTGTGATTTATTCTGTTGTTAGTGAATGGAATAAAAAGTCTACTAGATGAAGATGATCGATAGGGCTGCTCAGGTCAACTATCTTTTTATGCCTGCTTGATTTCACAGTTACTGATAGAGGGTGGTTGAAATCTGCAACTATTATAGTCTCTTTGTCTATTTGTCTTATTTGTACCATCAATTTTTATCTCACATTTTTGCAAACTGATGTTAGGTCCATACCATTCAGAATTGTTATGTCAATGTCTGCTTTAAGAGAGTACTTTGGGTGTGGTAGAAAGAATTCTAAAGGTTTCCTTCCAAGATTCCCATCTGCTGGTTATTTAGACAAGCACTCACTTATTGGTACTTCTGAGAAGAGCTTCTGCCAGTTTTGGAAGTGCTAGCAGGCCTCGGCATCAACATCATCCCTCATTCTGCTGCTGCCCTTCAGAACTGTGAGCCAATGGAGTAGCACGTGAAGGGCTGATTCTTGCAAAAGCAGATTGAAACTGCAGTTTTTCAGTGATACCACCGCACTGAAGGAGGGTGTCTGTATCTGAGGTCTGAGGGTCCTACTCTGAACCCAACTTCTTCAGTCAGGGTGCCATGCTGGCCTCTCATGGAGGGATGCCGAGTGTGGCAGAAAGCCTTTCATTTCTCTGTTACTTCCTGGAGGAGGGAGCAGAGAAGGGAAGGACTTCCTTGAGGATAGCCAAATCCTGGAGAGGGTGCAGCAAGCCAAGGGATTCCAAGTCCAGCTTCATCCCAGTGACTTTTACCTTATAGTCAGCTAACTCTCTCTTTGGGAAAGAGTGAGTGAGTGAAAGTTGGCCAGAGGGGGCTAGAAATGTTCTCCTTGATACTAGAGCATGTCCACTGAAAAAGATGGGGAACAGGTGACAACTGTCTCTCCGCTAATTCCAGCTTTCCATTTTTCCACTCTGCGGTGTCCACTCTCATGCTCCAGCTAAATCCCCCTTCATGATACAAATGTTCAACAAGCCCCTGATAGTAGAAAATCAGCTGTCTTTTGTGGTCCATTCCTTATGGCTAGGGTGAAAACAACGTCACAGTCAACATTTTGGCACTCTGTTTTGTCCGCACACTAACACCAAAGTAGTGAGTGTCTCGGAAGAAATTGCACACAACTGTGCCCTTTGGGTCAGCCAGTATGTCTTTCTGTATCTAGTCTGTTACACCCTCAAAACTGAACATTGATTTCTTCAATGTATATCCTCCATCAGTGCCTTCTCCTACTGGTCTAATAAACATCAATATTTACTAGTTCATTGGCCCCTGATGTCCTCCATCTCCATGGAGAAGGCAAAAGCACCCAGGACCGAAGCCTGGAGTCGGTAGATCACTAGAGTTGCTGTCCCCGTCCCACAACTGATTGCTCTCTGTGCCCTTCCCGCTGCCTTCTCTCCTCTCACTCTCAGACAGCGTTCTACAGGTTCTTGCTCTCTTCCTGCCAATCAGGTTGCTTCTCCTTCTCCTTTCCTCAAACGGCACTTCACCATTGCTTTCCTCTCCATGGAAACACACTCACATCTACATTATAAACAACTATCTTAGCATATAAACACTCCAAACCTCCTTTTGGTCTTAGTTTTTTTTTTTTGTTTTTGTTTTTGTTTTTTTTTTAAGATACTGTCTGAAAATTCTTCTGTTTTTCATGGTTGTATTTCTATAACTACACAGCTATACTTCTTGTTCCTGCTTCCTCACCTTTGATTCAATGTATCCATAGGCATGGTAGTCTGTTTGTCTTATACTCCACAATACTAAAAGTCCTCTCAACAAGGATACAGTGCACAACCAGTGAACAAACTGAATGGGCCCATTCCATCTTTGCTGGTAGCATCATACAGTTCACACTATTTACCTAGAAACATCCTCCAGCCTTCATTTCTTTATTTCTTTAAATGTGTGTTTCTCTAGGTTTATGCTGCTTCTCTGCTGTCTCCTTTGAAGAGTTATCTACCCCAACTCTCAAGTCTTGATGGTCTTTCTGTCCCTTGAATTTTTCACATGTCTCAGCCTCTCCCTGGGCCATCTGACCCATGTTTATTTTTTTTTAAAGATTTGTTTTTATTTATTTTTAGAGAGAGAGGAAGGGAGGGAGAAAGAGAAGGAGAGAAACAGCAATGTATGGTTGCCTCTCACATGGCCCTCGCGGGGACCTGGCCCGCAACCCAGGCATGTGCCCTGACTGGGAATCGAACCGGGACCGCTTGGTTCCCTTCCCGCACTCAATCCACTGAGCTACACCAGCCAGGGCGACCCATGTTTATTGAAGTACCACATCTAGTCTTATTTCCCTTAACTCTTCTTCATTCATTTTTCTTTATATGTATTCAGATGTTGTTCTAATCTCTAAATTTATGTATCTAATTAGATGATAAACTTCTCTGCTAGGCTATCTCCAGGCTGGATACTGTTTGGAAAACAGTCTTTGTTTGATAGGTCACTGCTTCCCAAGTCTCCTTATGGAGAGAAAAAGATGTATGTGCAGACCATCAGACCCCAAGTGAGCTTGGGGCAGCACTTTATGGCGTACATTCTTAACAGAGTATATATATTTTTTCTTTTTTTCTCTAGTCTAGTTTGGTGAATCTCAAGTACATTCTGCCAGAGATGGTGGGTGGAGGTCCCTGGAACTGCTTGGTAAATCACGGTGGCTACCTTTGAAGACATCCTTGCTAAAGAGTGGTCATGCTGCATCTAACAATCTACATAAGCTGTTAGAGATATTCCGAGGGGATACTTCTCAAACTACAGGTACCTTGCATAGCTACCTGACCTACATAAAACCTAACTTGCTTCAGTGGATAAGCCCCCGTTGCATTTCCAGCTAGCTATTGATCTTAACTGAAGAGTCCACCTTATAATGTCGACAATGGGAAATTAAACAAGGGGGGAGGGCAGCAAAAAGTTCTTATGCATCCTGATAATCCAAGGAGCTCATCCATAGTTTGCAGGTGAACATGTGAAGCTGTGTCAGATTTTTCTAAGAGGATTCTTTCAGGGGTGTTGATTTGTCATGCCCCGAATCCTACTTTATTTATTGTAATTGGTGGTTTTGTATTCTCTCTTTTTTAAAAAATATATTTTAAATAAAGCTCTTTTTCATGAAATTTTAAATAATTTCTCAAATATCTAGTTCATAGACTTTTCCAAAATGGCCTTAATATCCCCTAAGCTTGATTAAACTTTAGACAGATTTATTTATTTTTTGGGCCTGATATTGCTTTCCTGTGAGTATTTTCTCTAGAAAACTTGAAATTGTAAATTTTTCTGCACCATTGGTGTATGTGAAACTCTCTTCTCTTTTTAAAAAGCCTCTTGCCATTTTTTCAACCCAGTAATGTTTTTCTCAAGAATCTGGGAGCCATACGTTTAAAATGTGATCATCAGGGAAAATAGTGCCCCTATCTGGGAAGGTGGAGCCTAACTTTGAAAAATTAGCAAACGTGATGGCTTAATCACAGACAGGAATATTTTCAGATGCAGGAATAACTAAGTACGCTGGACGTACCTCATTGGCCAGCCTCTCCCCTGACATCCTTCAGTACTTTTTCACTGGTCCACTTCAATTGGTCAAATAAACCCCTACCATGTTGTGCTTCCACAGAGTTGAGACTGAGTTTTGGTTTCTGTTCTCTATTGCAAAACCCTTGAATAAAGTCTTTTTTTGCCTGTTTAACCTTGTCTGGTGCATTTTTTGCCTTGACAGATGACTAACTCCATTGCATTCTTCTCTTCTTCCAGATATATCAGGTCAGTGATGGTACTGCAAAGTTATAGGAAAAAGTCTGAATAACGGAAAATGATGGATCCCACACATAATCAACTATTAACTATGTAGGCTGCATGAAGATACAGATTATACACAGAGAGAAACGGTTTCATCCATGGAGGTCGTCTTCTTTGCGCAGCTGACCTAGGAGGACTCAGTGTTCTCACACAATTGTGTCCAAATGCCTGTGTTTCCAGGGCACAGTCGTTCACACAGACTTTCTCTGTCTCTCAGTTCCAGAGCCATTTGGCAGAGTCATTTTCACTGAAGAATTTTCATCTGTATACCCTGAGCAAGGATAAAAATATCGTTGGTTTTCTCTCAAAGAAGAGACCTCTCTGTTTCCTTTGGGATCCCACATTCTTTGAGATCACTTCTGGTGCTCAAGGTCATGAACCCTGAACCCCCAGGGAAGACAGGAAACTCCACTTGCTTGTGGACGTCTCTGAGTATCCTTCTTTATCTACCAACATCCTTTCTTTGTGTGTTCTTCCCAAAGAGCTAATTCAGGGTTTTCCTTGGGCACCTCCTTTCACCTGGTTCCCAAATATCTTGTCTATGTAATGTATTGTTCACACAAATCTGTGTTTCAAGATCTGCCATTAAACAAATTCTGCTCTTAGATGTCCTGTTTTTTCTCCCAGCAAATAAAACTTTCACCCTTGGACATTGGAGCTACCCACATTACCTCTATTAATATCATCACTCATTTGTGTTAAATTGCATATGGCTAACTTATACAGCATGATGGGATAGCCAGTGGGAGTTTTACAAAGTGCTCTGAAACTCTTAAGTACTTTTTTGCATCTGGATTTTCACTTTGAATCATCTGGCTGTACTTTATCAGATTAGGTAATGCCAAAGAAGAAAAGCATCCCCACCTCTAAAAGCGTACCTCCAGGGCTTTGTGGTGAAAGAAGCATTTGTTAAATAAATACATTTGTGATTTTTGACCAAAAACTGTACTAAAGTTTAGTAATTAGAGGAATCAGCATGAAAAATTGTGCATCATGCAATCCAATCCCCCTTGTGAATCCAAACAATTGGAACCATATCAAGCAGCTTGATTAATCAAATAAAATGGATCCATCAGGGCTATTAGCGTATCAGTGTTTTACTCTTAAAGTAGCGAGATATTGCAGATGACTTTTGGAATCATTTTAGAAACTAAAAGCAAATGCCTACATCTGAATAGGCAGTGCGTGTCTCCAGGAGAGCACCCCCCACCATGGTAACACACATATCCATAGCACTGCTGGGTTAGTGCCACATATTCTCTCTCTCTCAATAAAAGTCCATTAAATTTAAAGAGAAAAATATACGTCCAAGACATTTTTAAATTCTGGTACTGATTTATTTTGTTTTTCACCTGAGATTTGTTTTTTAGGATTTAGGATTTAAGATTTGGCCCCAATTTTCTGACCTATTTTGTACATTTTGTTCTTTAAGCCTATATCCAGGGAAGCATTTTAACAACAAGGTGGTTTTCGATTAAAACGATGTCTGACTTTGAGTAGTAGTTGTACATATTCTGTAGATGTCTTTCCAAAGTAGAATGACTCTTTTTTGTTTGTTTGTTTGTTTCAGTGCTACCTCTGGGCACAGTTCTATTTGCACACCTAGACAGTGTAGAAGGGTCAGAGTGCATTATCGAAGGGTGTGAATGAAGTCACGGATGCCCGACTAGGGAGGAATGACATGGGTAGTTCACTTCGTCGATTCCATTACTCGAAATAGGAGTCCAGGGCCCAGGACCCATCATACCTGTGGCACAAACAGAACAACCCTGTTTCCTCTCCTCAACAATATCTGCGTCCACTGGTAAAAACTTAAATTCAACACGCAATGTCAACCACAACTGAACAAGTGACTTGGAAACATTTCTGGGCCTTATGCTTCTGTTATCAGTGTTTGCATATTGAGAAGGATGTTGGTTTGTGTAGGTTCTAAGTTCAGAGATGTTTGTAGTGTCTGTGACATAGGATGGGGCCAGAAAAAGCACTCACAAAAATGTATTTTCAGTTATTGTGTTGCCATGACAACACATGAATATTAGAAATATATTGGTTTTATAATCACATTAACAGTAATAAGATAGACAAATAAAAATATCTGAAAACAAACCCTTTAATTAAAAAAAACATTACAAAAGCCCTTTAAGTAGATAATGAGATAATTATATATTTGCATATTCATTACCGAGTAGAATGTAACAAAATAGAAGAGTTTTCCAGAAATTCCCATGGACATTTCATTGAAATATAAAGGCCTCTTGTTTTCTGGCCTTTGAAAATGTGAAACTTTATTTTGACTAACACTACTGTTACATAAAAATATTTAATGAGAGGTTCTTCTAATTAGTACCAGTACTATTATTGACAGTTACCTCAATATGCCAGCTAGCATTTTTCTTAGCGCTGTACCTTCTGAATCATTTGATTTATAAATTGTCAAGTTTTTCTGCATCATTAATCCTCAGGGCAATATTCAAGCATGAAATTCATTGCTCAAGTTTTTCTTTTTTTAAATCAAAATGCTTATCTTTCCTTGTCCCCAATACATTTATTTTTTATCTCTAATCCAAAGAACCTTGGCTTTTGCATTCGTTATTGCAGGTGTAGCATTACTTCACCTTCCAAGTGCATTATGACATGTAGCTGAGTGCCTTACGCTTCTGTTATTCCAATTGAAGCCCAAGGTCAGGAAGAGTTCACCTGCAACCTTGAATCACAATTTAATGTCCCAACCTGCGGCCCAGAGGACACTGGAATAATGTTAAACTCCTTCTTCTCCGGAGATGCACAAGAAATATCACTATAGTGATGTGTCATAGAAATTTTGAACTTGAACAAAAAGGAGAGAGAGACCTGTACTTAGTGTTTCCCAAACTTTTTTGGCTAAAGAATGCATGTAAAATGTTTTCTCTTTTTCATGGCATGCTTGTTTACATCAAGTAAACTGGTTACTTTGACATCATTTCAGGAAGTGATGCAAGTTTGTAACAAATTTAAAAATTTTATGAAAATATTAGTGGAGGTGAAATTATCTAACATTGTTTGTTTACCAAAATAGTTGTGATTAAAAAAATTGCAAAGTGAAGGGCAATTTTGTCAACTGAATAAGCATTCAAGTCCAAAGGAGTCTTAAATGGTTCTTAAACACAGAAAACAAGTTTAGATACACATTCTAGTTAAAGTAGGGTTTCAAAGACATTTCAGAAACACATATCATTGATGATTTCAGCCACTGCATTGTTCAGAAGTTGTTCACATTCAGTTAATAGTTTTCATTTGAATGAGGCCACCTAGGTCTTTGGGAGAAGAATGAAGAACTTTATTTCTGAAAGCTGTTCAGAATGTGGCCCAGATGTAGCAAAAACAGTCCCAAGAATTCTGGGATCAGCAAGAAGTCTGGATTATTTCTTTGCATCAGTTTGGGGTGCCAAAGGTCTTTTGGAAGTCCTTGAACTCTTTGTAATTTATACATTTATTGTTTCAGAGAAGACTAAGATCCTTAGACCAATTGTTATAGCAAAAGTCAAACTGGACATTTTTTGTTGCCTAGCGAGTTCATTTTTTCCACATTTACTGTTTGTGAAACATACTGTCAACTAGAAGCTGGTGGTGATCTCATCTCTGTCTAGAATGTCACCATTGATATACCCCTTTCACTCCTTCGGAGGTGTTGTGGGTGACATATCTTAATAAACTAAATGTATAATAACAAAGTAATTATAGCTATAAATAATGTGCTTTTCTGTTTGCAGACTCAGGGAAAAAAGAGCAACAAAAGAGGAAATATTCAATACTATAAGTGGGTGTCTTTGTCTGCCATAGCTGTCATATCAAAATACACAGAAACTTATTTCTCATAGTTTTGGAAGCTGGAAGTCCAAGACCAGGGTACCTGCAGGTTTGGGTTCTGTGAGAGCCCAGTTCTTGGCCTGCAGATGTCTGCCTCCTCTCCGGGTGCTCGTATGTCCGTTCTCCAGAGTGTGTGTGTGGACAGAGGGAGGACAAGCTCTCTGCTGGGCCTGACCTACGTGGCCTTATGTAACCCTAATTGTCTCTCAAGGGCCCCCTTTCCAAACATCATCACACTGTGAGCTGTAGCTTCAACATATGAATTTGGATGGCGTGTTGTGTTGGTCTTAGCCTATAAATAGTAATGCTCTTGGCTTTGAACTCCTGGGGCACTCGCCCAGTTCTGAATTACTTTTAGCAAACCCCCACAGACATTTTCCCAATCATAGCAATGTTGTGCTGGGCTGGCCCTGTGGTTCTTCTTATGACTTCAGCAAAAAGCATCAGGGGACTTTAAGGACTGAGATTTATTACTCACAGGTCTTGGGTAGTACATGGAATACCTGAGGCCACCCATAAAGTTTGTTGGAGAAAGAGAGAGAGAGAGAGAACAAGAACATGGGCTCTGCCCTTATGGAGTCAAGAGGGGGGACTTAGGGTTCCTGGATTCACTCTTTATAGATAAAAGCAAGAACTAGGGTGTGATAAGGGAGAGTCAAGGTCACTCAGATGGTCAGTTATCTAGGTTCTCTAAGGCTTTCTAAAAGGGAAACTTCCTGGGGGTTGACCTAATTCCTTACCTGATTGTTTTGCTGCTAGTTATGCCACACAGCTGATGGTATGTTTATTTGAGATTGATGTAAGGGATGCGTTCAGTCTAGCAAGCAACGTAACATCACCCAGCATCTATATGTTTCCAGGCTCAGCCTCTGCAGTTGTTCCAATTATTGCTTATGTGTGCTAGGTTCCAGGCCCTTTGAGAGATTCTTGTCGTTGTACACACCCAAGTCTATCCACGTCCCCTTTTACACAGCAGCTTCTAGCCCTGCACAAATTGAAAGTGTGCAGTTGCAAACAAAGTCACTGTCACCTTAATTTTGGCAGGAAGGAACTAGAAGTGCACTAAAATGCTTTGTAAGTATCACATTTATTGATAGAAATTGTCATCATTTGCTAGATTTATCAAATATTAAATTCAGGGAAATAACTGATAAAAATATGTTTTAGAAGTGGTAAAATTGACACATTTGTTTTAAACACATCAAACTTACCCTTCCAATGAGAGGAAGCAGGCTTGACTGCACTGATGAGAAGGGCCTCTCCTGTATCAGCCGCACCTGCACTCAAGGAATTCCTTCTCAAGGCAACGTTTCAGGTTTTGGCCACAAAGCCAAGGAGATGTGTCCCCGCTTAGATTTAAGCCCTGGTCATTCCTCATGCCAATTAGGAATTTCTTTTTTCTCAGGAAAAAGAAATCATGCTAATGTTCCCAAAGAGTGCTTTTCCTTGAGTACAGCTCCAGAAAAAAGGTCAGCTGCTAGAGACCTTGCCCCTTGTTATGAACCAAATCTTGTCCTCCCTAAATTTATGCGTTGAAGCCTTAGCCTCCAATGGGACTGGATTTAGAGACAGGTTTTTTTTAAAGAGGTGATTATTGTTAAATGAGATCATATGGGTGGGGCCCTCGTCCAACATTATTGGTATCCTTAAAAGAAGAGTGAAAAGCAACAGAAATCTCTGTGCACAGAGAAAAGGCCACCTGAGGACACAGCAAGAAGGCATCCATCTGCAAGCTGAAACGAGAGGCCTCAGGAGAAACCAACTCTGCCAAAACCTTGATCTTAGACTTCCAGCTTTCAGTACTGAGAAATAAGTGTCTGTTGTTTAAGTCGCTCAGGTTGCGGTATTTTGTTATGGCAACCTGAGCAGACTAGTGCACCATTGAACATTTCTGATGATTCCTGAGTCATGGTGTCTTGATCTGTTCTAAGTTTGGAGCTGCACCATGCGTACATATGAGATGCACATTCTGAGATACCTCAGAAAGTTTAACCAGCGCTATGTTAAAAGATCAAGTCTCTTATCTTTTGACTCTAGGACTGGGCAGCTAGTCAGCTATAAAATGTTTGCAATGATGTGTAAGACCCCCAGAGCATCCACCAACCATCACCAGTCTCTTGTGTGTCAAGGGCTACACGCAAGAAACGCCGAGCCTCCTAAGAGCTTGCAGTGGAATCGAACAGTAGATATTACTGACCTGGCTTCCAATGAGTTATCCTTGGCAATGTTTTGTTTTGTTTTGTTTGGGATTTTTGAATGTTTCTGCAGTCTTCTGTAGAAGAAAAACAAAATGTTAAAACTCCTACAATGGGCCACTGAAAGAGTCTCTCTTCACCTAGATTGTGGTTTGAGTGTCTACTCTGAGCTGAGACGCAGTGGTTTCTGTGGACTTTTCCATAGGTCTGACATGAGAAGTCTGGAGTTCACCTTCCCCCGTTCCTACAGCTGGGAAGGAATCTTGAAGATGATTGTTCCAATCAAGTATTGCAAATTCATTCAAAAAGTGCTGTGTCTGTGAAAGTCCTCTCTTGGCCACTGCACACATGTGACTTCCTCACATACTTTTGGGCTGCCTGACTCGAGTCCACCACATTTCCGTTCTTGCTCATGTGGCTGGTTCCTCTGTCTACCTGCCACATGGTGGACATTGGGCGTCACCGGTGATTCTGGCCATCCACTGATGATTAGGTTTTCCTAATTTGGCTGTGATAGAATGCTTCTCAACTGTTTTCTGGTAAGCAATATGTTAAAATTCTATCACAAAATGTGTGCCGCGTTGTACAAGATGATACAGCTCACTCCGCACAAGCTGGGCCTCAGCAAGAATGTCCTGCAGAGTCACAGGGAGACTGTCCTCCCCTCAATGACAACCTGTGCACTTGGGCTACAAGGCCCAGGCCCTAAGACTCTCACAACCCTTCCCCAGGGGCTCACACATATTAAATGAGGCTCCTCTGCCCCTCATCATTCACTTACGAAACATGGTTTCACTTCCTGTCTTGTTCAATAAACGAAAACTTTCTGAAATGGGTAACCTAGGGATATGTACTTTTAACCAAATCTCAGCCTCCCTACTTCTCAAAGGAGGACGTTAAAAATCCTGCATGACACAGTGTGGCAATCCAACGAGAAATTGAGGAAGAGCTTGATAAGCCATAGGATCCAGAAGACATTTTCCAGGCCTTTTGTCCTATTGTGTATTTCAAAGGTTTATTTTTGTCCAGACTTATAATTCTAGGCAATGCCATTGGAGTCCCCTACTCAACAATGCCACTTGATCCATGAGTGGATACATAGACCCACGTAGGTCAGTCCTAGTGTCTTAGTCTTCCTCTTTTTTTCTCCTTGCTGGCCCGTCTCATTTGTTCAGGTTTGACCCCTAAACAGGCAGGCCAGAGAAGTGCTTTCTGAGATATCTGGATGTTCTGGAACAAGAACATGTCAGGCCAGGTCACTATCATGCTGGCACACACTCCAGGCAGCCATGTTCCATAAAACATGCATCCAATTGCCAACTGCACTGTGCTCACTGTTTTATGAGAACCAATAATTTTAGTTGGATTATAGACTTCTGCGATCTTACTAGTATTACCTTTATGTTTACATAACTTAAGAAGGACATCGCCATCATTTCTGGACTTAAACTCTTTCTGTGTGGTTTAGTATATTGCAATTCAGAGCCAACAGAGGTAAAATTGCAAGTATTGTTTAGGATCTTGATAACACAGTCACCACCTAACTGTTGAACTCAGTGGGGGAACGACCTAAGTCCCTAAAGATTCTATATCAACAGAGCTTTGATTATTTTCACTAAGAGAATGCAGCCCTCCAATGCGAGTTTTCCGCTCACCCTCTGATTTGGGCCCCCAGGGGCCTCTCCAGATCATCCACTAAGGAGAGGTTAAAAGAGTTCCACAAACCACACAGGCATTGTGCTAAGAAGAAAACAGTTGATAGTGTGTTCCAGGAAAATCAAATAGCAGAGGACCTTGGGTTATGAAAAAAAGAGGCAGCTCAGCAATCTAGAATTGTAAGTCAGGATTGAATTTGTGACAAGTGACTAAACTGAGCCTTTGACTCATCCCTTGCAAATTAAAATATTTCACAAAGCAGTACCACTCTATGCCAAATGCATTATTCTTTTTGACCAAACATTTTATGTTTTCAATAGCAGAAAAAGGTGGTGTCACTGTGGATGGACCTAAGGTGCTGGCCACTTTGGCAAATTCCTGACAGAGCTCATGAAATTGGAGCTCCTGATGCTCTAACACACTTGTCATTTCTTCATTAAGTAGATGAAAAATATTTAAAACTGTGTTTGGGAATTGAATAGCATTATTTCTCTCTGGGAACCCATTGAAATAATCTACATGTTGGGACCTGGGAATATAATGTTAAAAGTACTGTTTGGCTCTTGGTCTTTCAGGAGTCAGAGTATAAACAGTAAAATATAGAGGATCCAATTGTTCCTGAGGAAAAAAAAAGTATATTTTAAATAAGATTATGCAGAGCCAAAATAATAAATCATGTTGATAGTGAGAAATAGAGATTCCTGGTATGAAAGTGTTAGTCAGGAGGCTGGGAACTCAAGTTGTTATTGAGGGTGGGGCTCACTGATGCTTCTGCCACCAGGGAGATAAGAAGGCTGACTAGGGTCCAGGGGTAATGAGAATGCCTTATGGGGTAACTCACAGTGTAGGGAGTAACAAACCCATAGATTTGCTCAACATATGTAGGCACATACATGATTAGAGGGGAGATTTTGTTTCTATAAATCATGCCTCCTACAAAAACTCATCCTTGAAGAGGAAGTATGCTTTATTTCAGATATGATATGAGATAGAGAACCGTGTTCTGGAAGGGAATGCTCACTCCTGCCTATCCTCTATCCCACCCTCTCCTTTCTCCCAGGCCTTGGTCGTGGCCTTGGTCAGGAGACTTGAGACAGGCATGTACACTGGGTCTCCACCTGCCAGAGAAATGTTTCTACTGGCTGTGGCTGCTGGGTGTGGGGTCTGGTGATGTCTGTATTGCAGAAAAGGGCAGGAATTCATCTCTGTTGATTGGAACAAAGAAATGGAGGGCCGAATAAAGGACTCCGGGGATGGCTTAGGAAGGGAGATAGCGGAGAGGGGGGAAGAAGAAGGAGATTGAGGAGGAGCACATGCATTTCTGCATCTGGTGTATGAACAAGGTGCAATCTAGGTAAATGTGGAAGGGGTAGAATATCAAATACCCAGTGTGGGAGAGAAACATGAATGAAATAAGCCAATTTAGAAGCCCACTTCACACCATACAGAGAAACAGATTCCAGATGGTTCAAAAATCTGAAAGCAAGGAAGCAAAGTTACAAAATAGTATCTGTATTTGATAACTTTGGAGTAAAAATGGCTTTTCTTGAAAGCAAATGAAACAAAGATGTGGTAACAAAGAAGACTAAAACAAAGATTGTAAATTTCATGCATTAGCCTAGACAAAACTATTTGCCACAATACCCATAAAATTTAAAGAGACCTTGCAAACCAGAAAGAAAATCATCAAAGCTCAGTGGAAAAATAACCAAAAGGCTGAGACAGCAAGTTATAAAGAAATAAAATGAACAGAGCTACCTCAGAGATAAAAAACTGTCTTCTTCCTTGATATTTGGGAAGACACAGGAGCAACAAGCAGCTGCCATTTCCCATGTGGTGAACTTTTGAAAGCTTTAAGTTGAAAATATCCAGAGACAGCAAGAAGTGGTGAAACTGCCATAAGTGGTTGGCAGGAGTAGAAGTCTCCACAGCCTTTGGGAGGAGTCCTTGTTATTAATTATCAAAAGTTAAGACACATGTATGCTTTGCTAGCAATTCCACTTCAAGAATGATTCCTCAGAGATTCTCACATCTATAATAATTTTATATGTATATGCATATATATTTATACATAATTTATTGCAGCAGTGTGTGGTCATATATAAAGGGAAGTGATCCAATGGTCATTAAAAAGAAAATGTACAGTAAATAACACTTTCTCTGTCCATCCTTTGAAAAGCTAAAATGAAGGAGAACCCAGGGAATCCAAGTCTTGGAAAAGGGCTGAGGCCACCTTCAGTCTGACTCTTCATAAAACTGTTTCCGAGCCTGTCACGTACATGTGCCTGAAGATTTGAAATAAGAAATAAATATTATTGGGTAAAATGGTCGACCGTGCCTTCTAGGTTTGTTTCTGCCAAGGAGGAAAGAGAAGGAAAGAGATATGCAGAATTCTATCAGTTACTCGTGTTTTTCTTGTATTGATTCATTTCTTACTTCAACAGCTGGGCTGCAAATTTGAAAGAGATGAAAATAGTCTTATTTCTTCTTCCCTATCGTCCTATCCCCTTGTAACTGGACCACTATTAGGCAAGGGGTATTATCAAGAGACATTGCTGGCTGATTTCTCTATTCATGGTAACTCTTATTTTGGGGTACAATTTCTGTTTCCTTGGTGAGTCCCCTGACCCCTCTCTTCGGTCTGAATGTCTGGAAGGACACAAGTAGCTCCTACCCCCAGGGAGTCATTTGCGTCCTGCCTCATAGTTTCTCTCTTGAGTGGCCTCAGGGACTGGCAGTCCAGGCTCTGCTTCTCAGAAGCAAACTCTGTAAGCTCATGCTGTCCCCACATCTGGGCCTCAGGAACCCTGGCGACGTGAGGGCTGCAGCTGGGCACTAGTCGGGGTTCATGACCACTGCCTGGTGTGGCCTTTGTCTATTATTTTCTGAATTTGGGATCTTCGGCATCCTGGGGCGTTGATGGCTCTGGAAGAATGGCTCTGCTGAGTTCACCACCTAGCTATTCAGTCATCTCTAAGAAGAGATAGTAAACCATTAGCCCAAGGAGCAAGCCTTTCAAATGCGAACCACCCAACTCAGAGTGTATAAGCCCAACTCCCACCTATATGGGCTCTCACTCCAGGCCACCACCCCTCTGCCATCCTTACCTCAGGGCTAGGTAACAGACAAGGGAGGATAGCCTCTAGGCCCCAGAGCCTTCTGGAAGTTTCAAAGTAGCTAGTCCTACTTACCCTGACTCACTCATTTCTCTCTACAGAAACCACAATGAACACCCTTGCCAGTGCCTTTCTGCCACTTGTTCTGCCTCCTGATGGCCCTCGTATTTCCCTCTGTGGCCTTGCGTGGCATGGCATACTACATGTCTCTAGGGAGTTCTGAGCATGATAAACTTTATTTTTCATGACAGTCATTTCTGTATCTATATCTCCTACCATACCTGATTAAAGCAATTCCTGGGTGCCCTTAGGACACCTTTGGCTCACAAGTGCTTTCTATGGCTTAAGTCAGGAAGTCTACCTTCTGCTGGTACTTCAGAGGCTCTTTCCAGCATTTTTCTCAGGAGCTTCTGATTTGCTTCTCCCCTGTGGCCTCTCCTGCCTTTGTACCCATGGGAACCGAGTGTCCAGGACAGCCTCTGGAACTCTGCCTCTGTGGTTATGTACTGACTCATGCAGCCACGCCCCAGCCATCTCTGCCACCACCACTGCTGTCCTGGATGCTGTACCTTCTCCACAAGCCACACCTCTGCAGAACAGTCTTGAGAGCACCTGTCTGGTCTGCATGAGGGAGCCCAGGGATGGCTGTAATCTTGCTGGGATTACAGTCTAGAGCCACATATGGAAAAGCCTGGCTGGGCCAGACCATTGGTTACTGAACTGATAGCCAATACCCTTCCCATGGGCATATGCTCCCAGACTTCTCTTCATTCTCTGTGCTGTTAGATCAGGTGACACCTGCTAGAGAAAATGCGTGACAGGCAAGTGACTCCAACAGAGTCAGCTTGAGCATCGATTTTTGATTTGACATGCAAAATAGTTAGCTTTTCAGATGGTGGACAAGGTTGACCTGCAGTATACAGAGAGGTCCGCTAGGTGGGAGCATATCACCAATTGGCCAGATGGACTAAAGCCATGGTTTTTTCCAAGAGTGCCCATCATGGCAGGAAGGTCAATGGAATAGCCTCAGGCCCTTCCAGTTGCACAGCCACTTGGGCAGTGTCTCTGGAAGGGTTGGGACAGAAAGTTTCAGAGAAAAAGGAAATCTCTTCCTGAGAAGGATTCCCAGTCAAGGAAAGAGGCACTGGCGGGGGGTGGGGGTGGGAAGGGGCGGGAGGGCATTGTGGATATGGGTAGAGCCAGAAAAAGAAAATTCAAAGAGGCTATCCCAGAATCCCAGATGCTAATGATGAAGAATAAATCAGCCATGGACACAGGGCATTCTGATATGGAATGGGGGTTCAGTCAGAGTGAGGCTAAGGTTGGAAGCCAAGCAGTCAGCCAGATTGGGGTTTGTTGAGATGCCAGAAGTCAGGGCGTCACCAAAAGTCTCTGCTATGCCTTTTGGGTGCCTGAGTCTGCTGTGGGAGGATGTCCAGACAGGCACTGAGGAGCTGTTGCTCATACAGCACAACGAAAAAGAAATCATTATTGATGACCTTGGGTTTGACTCACACTGTGATCTTGCTTTAGAGATTCTATTCCATCTTTAAAGGGCCTTTCAGTTTGATCTTTTTTTACCAAAAGGAAGCATCATTAATTTTCTTAAAAATCTCATTGCTTATGTGGGTATCTGATATCACTGCTTTTTAAGGTCATTACAAAGCACAGACCGGCTTTTAAAGAGAAGTGAAAGAGAATACATTATTGCCATTATGTGCCAACTCGGTAAGAATTGGAGCTTTTATTTTTACTGGTATAATTCAGAGAATAATCCTTATCATTATGTACCCAGCATTGTAATCAGTTGTCCAGAACTCACGGCACTTGGCATCACATGTTACTCATAAAATGAAGCCTATATGTAATTCTAAAATTGAGTTCAAACCAACTATAGAATCCAATTACTTGTCAAGTACCCAATCTGACAATTAACCCAAAGTATCATTGGTGACTTTCTCTCACTCTTCCCAGCTCAGTGTTCAGCCACAAAGCAGAGGAAATTGTGGATAGGGTGGGGAGTGAAAAGGAAGCTGATGGGTGGTGGGGAGGAAGAGCGTTACCGTGGGAGACTGGCCATGTGGTGAAGCAGCAGACACAGAAAACCTGGTTTTTGCATCAACTCTTCTTCTCATGAGGCCTGGAACACACAATACCTCCCACATCTCCGAGACTCAGTTTGTGCATTTGCTGAGGATGTGTTCTGTGCAAGCTGCTGGGAAATTTTGCCCCCAGTGGGACTGTGTGTCTCTCTTGTGCACTATTTATGACAATATCCTTCCTTTCTCAACTTACACCCTTCACCCCCAAACTGAAGAGGCACTGTACCAAAAATCAGTAGAGAAATTCTCTTCATACTCCTAGGAAACCACACAGGATCCACGCATTATACATTCACAGTTCACAGAGGAACCCACGGACAACTCATTGCAGGAGAGTAGAAACAGAATTTGAGACATAACCTATCAGTTCCCTAACTTTTAAAGTATTTCTTTGGGCCCACTGTCAGCTTTTTATTGATTGAAAGACTGCTTTTCTATTATAAAGTCATTACGTCCATTGTGACAAAAAGTGTAGGCTGATTTTGTCCATAAATATCATCTACGTAAGTTAGAGAATACAGTAGAAACAATGGCATACAATCTAGGAAAACAATGAAGGTTACAATGTAGCTCTTGTGACTGACCACCCATTTAAGGGATCTAGTAATATATTGATTATGTCATACAAAAATCCTGTAACTTGCATAATCATAACACATTGATTTAGACATATTCTGTAAAACCATGGGCTGTGGTCAGTGTTCCAGCATGATTTCTTCACATGTTGCACCCCACCAACATATGTGGAATGACATAAAATAAATTAACCATCCCATCCTCAAGAAACTTATAAACAGATATTAATGTGTGAGGCTAAAAACTTTCACTTGGATAAAATGTTAAGGTATCAAAGAATGTGTTTCACCTGCTACCTTGCATTGAAGGAAGACCTTATTTGTACTATGTTGGGCAGTAAGCAGCCCTGCCCTCTGCTCACAGGGAGACTAATTTTCTGCCCTTTAAGGCTGTTGTCTGTACAAAGATGCCTGATAAGTCAGTCCAGAACAAATGGAGCTGGTGCCTCTGCTCACAGATGTGTGGAAATACAAGAGACCTATGCAGAATCGCTTCCCAACTATTGCTGTATTCACCATGACTGTAAGAGTGATTAGCACGTAGAAGTCATTTGCTAAATATTTTAAAATGTGTATAGAAATAAATGAGAGGCCGGAGATGACAGAGATTCATGATGGCAGTCTGACAGGTAAGCAGACCAGCTTGGCGCCTCCCCACCCTCCTTAGATTCGAGCTGCCTGCTGAGAATGCATTTCGGAGGTCCAATTATGGTCAGCTGTTGGGACATCTGGCTGCTTCTATGCACAGAGCATTTAGAAGTTTGCTGTGCAACACTTGGAGAGTGCCTATGCATGAATGCCAGAGGTATTTTTAGCCTCAGCTGGTGGCATCCCCTTGGCCCCCAACTACCGCCTCAAGGCAACACCAGCTGCAGAGGGTTTGCCACTCAAGGCTCTCCAATGTTTAGCGACTGAGTCATTTGATTTAATTAGCTTTTTTCAATAGTAAGAAGTGTTAGTTTGAACCATTTGGAAAAAGGAAGTGTTGATGTGTGTGCTCTGGAAAGAGGGGAGATAGCTTTAAGCATGTCTCATCATTAGCATGTTTAGTTTCCCTGCTTTACGTCATGACAGCTGAGAAATATGCTCCTCACATAGTGATTTTCGTGCTTCACCACCCAACAGTGGGATGTCTCTGAATGGAAGGTCTCCAGACTTGCCAGGGTTGCATTGCTGTTCCTTTAGCAACACAGCATTGTACAGAGAAAGCCATTGTCTTACAGGGCCCTGTGTGGCCTCATGTGCATAAAATAGCAGGAGGTAGGCTTTTTGTGTGATGTTTTAAAATATAAAGCCACTTCTACACCATGCTTTCATGCTTTGGGATGGTACCAATTACTAAGAGAGCATTTCCTTAAATCTTTGAATTTGAAGAACAATTTTAAAGTGAATTTTTTGAGAGATTTGTTCTGCAATTCCACCTAGGACACCTTCTGTAGGAAGTTATCTACTCAAATATAAAGAACTGGCTACTAGTATCTGCAGTTTATATATATATACATGCAACTGTCATTTGAACAAAATAAAAACAAGAAACCTAAATAGATTATTTTGTTTGGATTTTTATAACTTTAACTTCACAGAAATTTTTCAGCATGGACTAATACAGAGAAAGCACACTTTATGCTTACAGAAAAAAATCAAGTCTTCTGTTACTCCTAAAATGTTTTAACATGCTCTTTAGTGCAATAGCTGCAATGGCTCAGACCCCTGCCTTAGACAGTGTTGGAGGCCGTGGCAAAGAGCTGCACACTGGAAGATTACATGGCATGAACATGAAATGGCAGTGCAGGGATGCAGATGCCGTTGTTTTCACTCACTCTTTCACTCAACCCATCTTTTACTTGCTCTAGATGGCAAGCTCTGGACAAAGCGGGTGGCGTTAGCATACAGGGTTCTTTTTTGAGAATAACACTCAGTGGGAGACTCAGAAAAGCTAGTGGGTGATTACAATACTGGGACAGTGGGTGAGCACGACGCAGGGCGGTGAGTGAAACCGAGAGGAAGGACACACTGTCAGAGCAGACAGAGCATTGCTAATCTGGGTCTCATGGTCCAAGGGCTGTGGTGGCCAAAATGACATTTGAAAATGAGTAGTTTTTCTGTAGGGAAATAGGGCAGGAAAACCAGTCTCCAGGGAGGAGACATGTATGAGTTTTGATACTCTGGTGTATTCCTAAAATACTGACCAAGTATTAAAGTATGAAAGCTACACTGATGACATCATTGGTCTTGATTTCAGGAAATGAACTTTCTCTGGAACTGGATGTAAAAGATAAATAGAGAAAAAAAGAAAGATGGATTTTGCAGCTAACTGAGTATAAGGCACTATGAAAAGTGCTTCATATGGGTTATCACACTGAATTCTCAGATGTATCTCCAGCAATATCATCACAGCTGTACTGAAGTTCAGGGTGTAAGCCACCTTGTTAGGAACCATACCTGGCTGGTTGTCATGCCTACATTCAAACACACACCTGCCTGATGCCAAATGGGGAATTTCCACTCTTCCATGCTGCTCTGTCTGAAGGTTTTCATACTAAAACTAGACCTTGTTTCTAAATAATATGCACTTTAGTTCCATAGTATTGATAAAGATAAACTCAGAAAACGTTAACGTCTATCTTCCTGGCTTAGACAATCAAGTTTATTTCTCACTCACTTCCTGTACAAGGATGTCAGGCTGATGGCAACATTCTTGATGCAATGAAATCAGGACTTACGCTTCTGCCATCTTGAGAATTGGCTACATTCAGATGTCAAGGTCTTACAAGGTCATTGCAAACAGAACCATGCGTTAAGGCCGTGAGGAAGATTTTCACACATCCGCCATACGGTAGAGAGGTCCTCTAACATGCATGGTCTAGGACACAGCCACAGCGACATGGCCACACCTAACCAAGATGGGCTGGGCAACACAGTCTAGCTGTGCGAGGAGCTGATGCAAGAGGCTTGCCTGATGCACATGGTCTTACGCACATGTCACAAAACTAGAGGCTTTGTTCTTTTTATGATAGTGCTATAAAAATAAAATAAAACAAAATGAGGCTATTCCATATATTCATAAAAGTTCTCAGACCTGTTCTCTGAAGTTTATAACCTAAGAAAATTTCTGGGAGGTGGGAGTGAGTGGGGTGGGGAGAAGTGGTGGCAGGAAAATGGAGACAACTATAGTTGAACATCAATAAAAATGCAAAAAAAGAAAAATAAAAACATATTTTACGGTATGAAATGTCTAAAATCTAGTTAATTATTTTTATCTTGGGTTCTATTTTGACTGCCGATCAGCTTCGTGTCTGAAATGTGAGTTGTTAGAAGATTCAAGCAGCTATTTGGGAAAATAAGGAGTCTACATGTCTGTTATTTGGACATGGTATTAAAGACACACATTTTTGTATTACATTTTTACTGGAAAGAAAAAAGGCTATGAATGAGTTTTCAATATTCATACAAGTATTTGTTTACATGGAGAAATCCAGTTGATTCTGACATTCCTAAGGATGTATCATCCTTGTGGGGCAATGGGTCCCTGGTGGTACTGGCTTGGTGTGGGGTGGACTTCTCTGTGCTCTGAGAAAGACTCAAGTGGAGAGCCAAGGACACATGCTCTGGACTAGCATGGGTTCTCTGCAATTCAAAAGAAGCCCCTGGATTTGTATGGGTTGCTTTGAAATAAAAGCTATTTTTAAAAATTACCTTAGAGTTGAGAAGGCAATTTTGAGCTAGAGTTGAGCTAGAGAAGTCTGATTGGTAACATTGGAGCTCAGGGATGCAGGGGGATTGGATCTCTCCCTTGAAGATCCCAGTTTGTCGAACTACAGGGCCTCCTGGGATGTCCTCCTGTTCTGCTTCGACCCCCACCCATGCTCTGAGGGCATCCAAGTTCTTTCTGGTCATCTGTGTTTAATTTCTCACCAATATGGACTCAAGCCACTGTGGCAGAGAGAGCCACTGTGTATGCCATTCTCCCAGCTTGGTCTAGCTTCCTGCAGCTTACCCCTCACTGCAGTGAGAACACACACCCCCCGACTAATTCTTCTCAAAGATGACTTTCTAAATTGCACAGTGACATGACTGATAGAAGTTTGAAACCAAGAGGCCATGCATCAGGGGCTTGTCAGCCTCCCTCTGTGTTCCTGTCATGCAGCATGCCAGTGCTCAGTGTACATATCCTGGCTCAGCTTCTCTGTAAACCATCTGCCATGAATGAGCTAAACGTCATGTTTATTTTAAAATGTGCATTGTTTGCCATTTCTGTGCCAGGCAGAATTCCAGGTGTTTCCCCATCTATGTCTCATTTAATTCTCAGAACAAACTAATTAGATACCCATTGTGGCTGCTGTTCCATGGACCTAAAGATAGGAGCACCCACCTGTGGAAATATTTTAGCTTCAGACCAACGTGCTAACTCACTCAGGCAGACATCATAAAACCCAGGAGATTTTTTTTTTCTTTTCTTTTTTAAAGATTTATTTATTTATTTATTTATTTTCAGAGAGAGGAGAAGGGAGAGAGAAAGAGCAATGTATGGTTGCCTCTCACATGGCCCTCACTGGGGACCTGGCCCGCAACCCAGGCATATGCCCCGACTGGGAATCGAACCGGGACCCTCTGGTTCCCAACCCGCATTCAATCCACTGAGCTACACCAGCCGGGCAAACCCAGGAGATTTCTTAAGACTTTTCCACTAGAGCATTCAATTTCATTCTTTTTCTAAGTTGAAGGTTGTTCCTGTTTAAGAAACTATAGGAAATTCCTTTATAGAAACCTTCAATCAATTAATATGATTTTAATGTCTTAACCTTTGTACAGCAATTTTAACTTCTAGGAACAATTACACAAATATTATTTCAGTGATGATTATAAAAAAACTCTCGAATTCATCTACAACTCAGCACATTGAATTACATAATTGCAAATCTGGGTGACTGAGCAATTCTGGTTAGGCATATAGTATCATTTAAGAGTTGTTTGTCATTTGAACATCAATATGACAATGACATTTCTGATATTTTTATTGCAGTGTATCATCATATGTGTATTGGAAGTGCACACGTTCATACGGTTTTGATCCTGTACACTTGACACACTGGAAACCTCTCTCATTCCCAACTCTGCATTTTCTGTCTGGTGTCTGGACATCATACACAGTGAACTGTATGGTACTGTCTTCTTTTATTCAAACTTTTATATGTGAAATCCATTCAGGTTGTTGTATGAATCATTGGCTTATTCATTTTAATTATTCTATAGTATTTCATTCTACGATTAAACTACAATTAATTCACTTTCTCTTGGTTGATATTTGCATCTTTACAGTTTGAAGCTATCAAGGTTAATTCTTGCACACACTTGGTGTGCGTGTGTGTGCATTCCTGGTGAGTATCCTAGGGGTAGAGCTGCTGCATCACAGACCATGTGTGTGTTCCACTTTAGCAAATGAATGCTAGACAGATTCCGAGGTAGTTATTACCTGCTTGTCCCCTGTCAGTGGTGCTGAGAGCTCTAGCTGTTCCACACTCACACCATAATGTGGGGTTGCCAAGTATGTGTGTGTTTATGTAATATACAATATATAACAGTATACATACTATATACTCTGTATTATACATGTGTGTGTGTCTATGTGTGTATATATGTGTGTGTATTTATTTTAGATGTGATTATGTATTGGTTATGTTTGAAAAAATTTCTTTGAGGGATACCCTCCAAATGACTTGCTTAAAATGAACACAGGGCTGGAGAGAGAATGTAGGCCGGCCGTGGTGCCATAGCATTTGAGGCTGGGTGATGGCACACTGAATTAGACCAAACTATTCTGCCTACTTCTGCGTGTGTTTGAAATTCTTCAAGACATACACACCTATGAACTTGTATATATTGTATAAACTATTATATATTATGCACATGAACGTATTATATGTTATAGTATATATTATGTAATAGTTTATATATAATGTAGTGATATTACATATACTATACATACAGCATATATTATTCTGCAAGTTCTTAGCCACTATTATCTTTAAAATAAGTCTCCCTTTTTTATCTGTATCTATACCCACGTCCATACCTATATCTATATCTCTCTATACCTCCTATTAGTTCTGTCTCTCTGGAGAACCCTAAGTAATATAACTAATAGGATTAATCCATTAATTGCATGGCTGTTTCTGAGTGGGAAACAATAAAATTTGAGCCAAAGCTATAAATCCTTAATTGTGGAACTGGGGATGTTGGAAGTCAAAAGCACGCAGACCTGCCTTCTGTTCAGAAGTTATCCCACCCCGGAAGTGGCCTCTCTGCTTTCTGCAGAACTGTAAATTCTGCTCTCTAAATGTGGTTGCAACTATGTATTAAAGAGGCTAGGATCTGGAGGTAGGCATCGCTTGTTCCTGGCATTGAAGCTGAGTGAGATCAGAGCTTACTTCCATGGCTGGTGCTAAAATAAAAATGCCTGGCTCTGGGGAGTGATCATAGCCTGGTCCTAGAGAAACTTGCTCTCTGTCCCTGGGCTCCTTTTACTGCTGGACTGGCTCTTGATTGCAGTCGATGATTACCAGATGTTTTTGCTTGCATGAGACCTCTCCCTCTAAGCATTATGCCCCATCCTTGCTCAGAAGTAAAGATGACTTCAGTGCAGAGCTTATCTCCCACCTGGCAGGCCTCTGCCACATGTAACTGGCTTTTTCCTAGACCTTCACAAGAAATACTGTCATGGAGTTCCACAGTACTTGAGGACTTGAAAATACGCTGTTCACGAGGGAAAACTGCGTACTTCTGGGCACCTGGTGGGCAGGAAGCAGGCACATGCATTTGGGACTGAGGGGCGGTGATTCTCTAAATGATGCTCAGTTAGCTGCTTTATAACAGAGGTGGGAGAGCCAGGCCCCCCAGAGCAATGAGCAGCATGCAGAGAAACAAGGCTTTTGACTCAACAAGGGTGTACGTTCTTTCCTTACTAAGCAAATTAAATTCTAGGTACAGATTTAAATATAATATATAAAACACATCTTCTAGTAGATTTTATTTTAAAATTTTTACTTTATCACATCTGTAAAGCAACAACCATATTCCAAGCACCATGCACTTGACAGTAGAAACTGCTCTATTTTCCAGTTTATGTATATGTGCCCGTAAAACATGGCAGCATGACATGGTAGGTGTAGTGCAGCAACTCCAAGTCAGGTTCCCACATCGATTTATCTAAGGAAGCCACTTAACTTCCCTGTGCTTCAGCTTCTTCATGTGTGAAGGAGGAACAACAACAGCACCAAATAGTATGAACTGTTGCAATGATTTTAAAAAGATAATGTGATGCATTTAAAGAACTTAGCAGAATACCTGGTGAATGATAGTTATCATCGTTGTCCTGTGTTTCATTGTATGAGCATTGTTCTCATCTATTTCAAGGAGATATTTGGCAACATCTGGAGATAGTTTTTTGTTTTCACAGTTGGTGACAGTGCTTTTGGCATCTTATAGGAAGAAATCAGGAATGCTGCAAAGTATCCTGAATGCCAAGGACAGATCCCGTAGCAAAGAATTACTTAGCTCAAAAGTCAGTAGTGCTGACTTTGAGAAACCCTGCTCTAGAGACAGAAAAAAGAGAGACAAGAAAAATACAAGGTGAGAAACCAACAGTCTTGAGGGGTGTATTTCTAGAACATTCTTCTATCCATCCAATAAGTAGGCATGCATCTTCTCTTCATGTTTTCTGAGACTCGAATTCTGAGTTTCCTTTTTATCTGTTAATGAAATTGGAAAAGATCAGCTGTTGAGGAAGAGTCTGTTTATTCTTGTCCAACAGAGAGCATGGCATCAGGGTCCACGAAGGGACACAATCCTTTCTGGAGATCTTTCCATCCTGGCAATAAATGCTCCCTCCTAGAGCCTGTACCAGTGCCTAGAGCCACCCAGTATTCCCAAGTTCTGTCTCTAGGTAGCACCATGTAGGTTTGGAAACTACATTTCTGAGGTGGTATTCTAAGGTTGTACATAAAACATGCAGAGAAGCATGAGAAAAACAGGGATATTTCCACTAAAAAATAGTGGAATAAATGCAGTGGAAATCCTAAATGCATCAAAAGTATCATCTGTATGATCACAGTTGATTTCAACACTCAAGGTTAGTGGTTGGAAATGTATTTGAAATGACAGATTTGGACACTGGTCTTCTGGGTTATTGCCACAGGCAAAGCCTATTGCTAAAGTATTTCTATATCTCCAGTGGCCTAGTTCCAAGAATAACTACATGTCTTATACAGCGAGATCCATAAAACTACACTGGAAATAATTACTCCTGGTACTACCACAGCAGAGAGATAGTTACCTCAGGAATGGAAGTTCATATACCATCACTACACATTGGCTCCCAAGCAGTTCCTACATGAAACAATCTATTGGAGCAGATGAGCAGATTCAGTGCATGGCACACAACAGACACCCTGGCTCCTGGGTTGCTTGATTAAGGGGGATGTCACATCCTGTTAAAAGACCCCACCAATATGTAAAATTGGCCCTTTAATACCAGCTGCTATGACATCAGTCTGTGGTACACTTCCCTCCACAAATTGAGAAAAATTTTTGAATCAATCAAGAAGCACATAAAGTCAAATGCTGTAGCTTGTTAATGAAATATGCAAAGATAAAGATATATGCTTTTATCACTTACATTTCTGTTGTTCTAGTTAAATATATTTAGCATAAGAATATTTCTTGAGATGCATCACTGGAGAAAAGATTATAGAGTTCTCAAATGCTTCTGGAGACTAATTTCCAGAACTGCTACCAAAAGCCATTGCATTTTTATTTTTCTGAAGTCCTCACTTGAGTCAAAGATTCATGCTTCAAGGTCACTATGCATCTCATGAGAGAAGCAACCTTCTCTCATGGGGGACCAGCAGCCTTGCAAAAAGCGTGGATCTTTGCAAAGGGGTATCTTCAACTTGTAATTCAGCTCAGCATATTCTTTTAAGGTTCACAAGTCTCTCATCACCGAGGCACTGGCCACCACCATATCACAGCAGAAGCCACATCCAGGGTGTCTCCTTCTCCAGGGTTATGCTAGGTTGTCTTTTCTACTCTCAGCACCCTTCCCAGGCTCCCTGGACTATACAATCAGCACCAGAGCTTCCTCACAAGGGCTGATGAAGCTGATGCAGTGCCCAGAGCTGCACTCACCTATTGGCACTACCAGCAGGAACATTTAAAGACAGGCTGGCTGCATGGTGGCCTTCAATGGTATGAATCTTTGACTCAAGCCAGGACTTCAGAAGGATAAACATGCAATGGTTCCTGGTAGCAGCTTTGGAAGTCAGTCTCCAGAGGCATCTGAGAACTTTGCAATCTCTTCTTTTCTACTGAAATGTAACTCAAGAAATATCCTTATGCTAACTATACTTAATTGTGACAACAGAAATGTAGGCGAGAAAACATAGGTTTATTTGCATGTTTTATGAACAAGCTATAGCATTTGCCTCTGTACACAAATGTCACAAAATTTCTCATTCTTTACAGGACAGTGTGGCCTCTTCCGGAATGAATTAACATCAGCTTTCCACCTAACAACATCACCCAACCTCATCATCATTTACCATTGGGTTCACTCCACTCCCTTTGTTGTTTTCTCCATTGTCAAGGACAAGAGACCCAAACCAGAAAATGCACATATATGGCAGCAGTGGCCACGCACTTTCCTCAGTGAGCAGTGAATCATTCTTGCAAGCTGGCTTAAAAATACGTGCGAAATTAAACAGCTGCATGTTAATCTCAGTAGATTTCTTTGCTCAGGTTGTCATGGTTTGCCACACTAAACAACAACAGCAGTTTCTTGATAAACAGAACATATGCTTCAGCATTACCTCAAAGGCCATCTAATCGTCATCTGAGTCCCTGAATTCTGATGACACACCCATGATTGTTTTAGCATATTTAATGGGAAAAAGGTAATCAGTGACGATATTTGTCCCAGGGAACAGACTTATAAATTAGGATGTCTTAGCCACATTGTGACAGGTAGGGCAGCCCCTAAGCACAGGGATTAAAAAAAAAAAAATTAACTTACATTAGCACTTAAAACTCTCAGCATATATATCGCCTTTACCAGACAAGCCTTGCCAAAACATCCCATTCTCCAAATTCGAGTGTTCTCAGTTGAGCCAGAGCCAAGCTGCCACATCACATCAGTACACACGGCTCCCAGTGCTTCAGACTCTCCTCTCCCTGCTTTTTGGAAGACGAGCCTGGAAACCTTTATCTCTCGTGCCCTGAGTAGTGAGCTGATGTCATATCACTGTGAATGTATGAGTTAGGGAGTGGTTTTAATCATCCGTCCTGTGGGGATGACTCACGGATCTGCGGCTATAGCTGTGACTTCTCTTTGGAGTTTGATCTCTTGTTTCCACCTGCTGCTGTTGATAACAACCTGGATATCTACAGCCACCAGGGATGCAGAACACTGAGACAGGAGTCAGCTCTCCATCTGTATGCTTTTTCTGTGTCTTGCCTCTCACTCTTCTAACACCTTCCCTAATGCTGCAGAGCCCTGTCCTGCGGGCAGTCCTTGCTGAGGTGCACTTCCATGCAGCCATTTTGGAGGCCTCTTCTCCGACTGCACAGCTAACTAAAGTTCCTCGGCCTGGGGGTCAAGGCCATGAACTCTTGCCTCCATCTCCGTTCATTCTCCACTTCTGTCATCCCACCCATGGATATTATTGACTGAACTGGGCTCATACACCCACCCCAGTGACTTTTTTCTTTTCTATCCCTATTTCAGAAATGCCTTTGCTTTCTGATTCTTTTCTGCTTGCCTTATGAATACATTCCTGGTGGGTGTCTCTTCTGTCAAGCCTGCCAGGGTCTTCCCTCCTGAAAGGGGGATTGCATCTTCACAGCACCCATAACATTTTGTTTATTTATGGTACTTTTGCATTACCATCTGAACTTATCATAATTTATGTACAACTTTCTTTCCTATTAGGCAGGATGCTCTTAAGGACTTGATATTTGTATTTTCTTCAGGGCCTTCGGCATGGGTGAAAACTCAGCCTGAGGAAGGCGGAGAGAGCCTGTGGAGGGGAAGGGCCACATCGTTCCAACATCTTTCTGCAAAGTGGTCCCTTCCTCGCCATATTGAGATTCATCATTTTATATTCTCCAGGTGAGCACTGAGCTAAGCATTACCTTTTTGTCCGCTCTCTTTGGGAAGTCTATATATAGTTCTAGCATCTCAAGGTCCTCTTCCAGTTCATGTAGTAGTTGCAACAACTTGGTTCCTTGCAACTGTAGATCAGAGGCTTCCACTTTCTTGTTGGCTGTTGGTCACAAGCTTCTCTGAGCACAGAGGCCACCAACATCCCCTCATGGATTCTTATAGGTTTTCAGGACATGGCGGCTTCTTCTTCTAGGCCAGGGATCTCTCACTTTAGTCTGCTAAGAGGGCTTCTTATATAATGAATATCATCATTGAATGACATCCCATCACCTTGGCTACATTCTGTTGGTTGGAGTCAAGTCATGGACTCCACATGTAATTTCCTATCTCAGGATGTTGGTAATTAATAAGCTTCTTCCTGGGCCTAGGAGCTCTTTCAAGGCAGCAAGCCAGAGCAATATCATTGACTCCCATCTCTCAGGGATCCTTGCTTCATTTTCCAGTCTTGACAATATGTATTTTATGTGTTTTGTGTATTTTTGGTTTCTTTGAGTGACAGAGGAAATATAGTCTTGTTCCTGAAAGGAGGTGAAAGTTGCTGTCATATATATTAAAAGTCTTATAAAGAAAGCTTTTCTATTCTATGTTCTATTTCTCAAAGAACTTAAGTTAACTTGTATATGTGTATCACTTACAAGAAAACGCTACTTTAACTAGTGACCTATCTATTTAACTCCACAGAAATTTGAATTTAAATAATGATATTAGTATTATACAATGCTTTTAAAGTCACACTTAAAATGCCTGTATTAAATTAATAAGAAATTAGTATGGTTTTGTCTTTAAAATATGAGTTGTTGACCTGGGTTAAATTTATTTTTTGCTAAATAAAATGCAATAAATAATAAAATTTGATATTAAAAATTGCAGGGTGAAATTATTAAGGAAAGATAAAATGAAGTCCAATGAAACAGTAACCTATCAGTACCTATCAGTAAGAATAATGAATTTGAGAATAATATGGGGGTAATGGGGACACCTATAATTGAACAACAATAAAAAAGAAGAAGAAATTAAAAAAACTCACACTAAGAATAAAAAGAATAACGAATAATGAATTTCTTTGGCATTATGATATTTCTTGAGTCCTTGAGGCTTACGTCAGAGCTGTGGTTTTAGTTTCTTAGAGAATGACTCAGAGGGGCCAATTTTACATTTATATTCATGGAACCATAAAGTGCCATTGACAACAAAATGAATTTGTGGAATCTGTCCCACTAGTTCTGTCTTTTGCTTCTTTTAATCTTTTAATCCTCTGTTTGATGTGTGTGTGTGTGTGTGCGTGTGTGTGTGTGTATGTGTCAGTCTCAGCATTGAAAATCTGCTGACATGGTCCAAGAGCCAAATATCTTGGAACTCAGAATCAGAAAGAAAATTTAGGAAACAGGGCAATGGTGGTCAACCACATCGCCCAAATCCTCAGCTGCAAGAGGATTATCTCTTTAAATCTAGCCTTTGTTTGTGTCCTTTTCTCGGGGTGTAGTCCCAACTTACTAATTGATTTACACAGGAAAGTCAGTCACATACTAACCACCTGATTCATAATTGCCTCATTTTTCTCTTTACTTTGTGTTAGGCTTAAAAGAGACTTAACCTAAGGCACAATTCTTGCTTGAATATAAATTCACGTATATTTATGTAGAGTTGTTATATTTTTTATAGAAAAGTCAGTTCTATGTTACTGCAAAAAATTTACTCAACTAATTAAGTTTAGATTGGAAATTGTAAAGGATTCAGTTTTAATAATTTGATTGGAAACACATGATAAGATGTCACATTCACAATCCTTAATTATCTTGCCTTTCTCGCCGCCTTGCTGCAGCAGGCGGCGAGCGGACATCTGTCTCACCTCCGTCTCCACCTCCACGTGCTCTCGTAGGTTAGAAGGCACAGATTCAATGACTTCAGCGTTATCTGTGCTTTGGCACTTTCTGGTTGTTTATTGAGCTGAAGAAATTAATATGACTCTAATAAAGCCACAGATGTTAATTAGTTCTAATTGTTGAACTCCCCTTGCATTGATGTATTACCAAGCCTCAGACAAGATGTCATGTGGGAATCTGGAGAATTTGAACGTTTGTGTTTGTGCTCACTTGTGTGCAGTACAAAAAAAAAAAATCCGAGTAAGGCTAAGACAGGAATAGTAAGGAAGAAGGCATTGCAATCTAACCTAGTAAGATTTCAAATGCTTTGAAGCCAGCTTACTTCAGATGCATCCTTCAACCCATGTCAAGCCTCCCTTTCCCTTGACACAGTGCCTGGATGCAGAAGTAGACACTGGTGTCCCCACATTTTTCCAGGGGGAGAAGGTTAGTGATATGAATGCCTTTCCAGGCCTAAGGACAACTCCCCAGGAAAGAGGAGCTGTTTGTTGGATTAGCAGTCTCTGATTCTCCGCCTCTCCCAGCCTCATGAACCTTCCCCTGGCTGGACCTAAGATCCAGGCCTGGTGCCCAGTGAAAAGCCCGCATTTTTCTGGGGGCATTTTCATGGAGACAGCCACACAGCAGGAAAGCCAAGGGCTCTGAGCCCCCATAACGTGCACTGGGAGATGGTTGGTCTGTTGGCATAAAGGAGAGTGGAGCCCAGGGCAACCAGCTGGTGGAGTTGGCTGTTCTCACCAGGGGAGGGAGTGTCAGAGTGACGACAGGAAACAAATAAGCCCAGAGCTCCCACTCCATGACAAATCCTGAAAACCAATCTCCTATTGAGAAGAAAATGCTAAACAATAATTCTGACTCCTGCAGAGCAAAGTCTCTAGGGTCTTCAGTGTCCGTAACTGACAATACAATATGAGATTGTGACTTCATGCTAAGTTTGGGACTTTATTATTAAGTAACAACATGCTATTGGAAGTGACAAGCCGGGAGTGCCTGGTCCCCACCGAATACTAATTGCTATGATAGAAAGAAGTGTCAGGGTCATAAAAACTGTCATCTTTTGGCCTGCATTTCTGTTACACACAAGCTGGTTACATTCCTTGTTTGCACATGTTTCAAATCAAGCGGGAATATAAATGGACTATGTAGCTCCAAGTCTCTTACAACTGGCGCAGAGTGACACTGACAGCAGTCCATTCCCAGCCCCCTTTGTGCTGGTGGATGTTCTGGAGCACAAGGAGGCTACAAGTGGTCCAGGGCTCCTTCCTGGAACGCAGGGATGGAGAGCAGGTGGTTACCAACCCCGGTGCTTGCTCATCTCTCCCACCTGGTTCACACCTGACTCCTTACTTTGATCTCAGGACCCTACCTTCCCATGAATCCAGGGGAACACTCTTGTCCTCCCTGCTGTGCATGAAGGCACGAGAGAATCTCATGACTCAATCTCCCTTCCATTGTTAAGTCTCTTTAACCATTCTACCCCATTAGGCAGTGAAAGCCTCTGCTTGCTTGGCTAGTTTTCTCTCTCATGTCCTCTGAGAAACAGCTTTTCTTCCCCATCCTTAAGTGGAAGTGAGCAGCCTTCTTAGCATCCGCTCAAGTTTAAGATGAGGCTGTCATGCACACCAGGATCATACGATTGTTTTGTTTTCACCAAAGAAAATTATTTTAGCACCAAACTTATCCAATATGAACATTTTCTTTTGACACAGTCTTATTGGCCACCAAGTTTGATTTGTTTGTGGATGTAGGTGTCAGAAGAAGGAAACTTGAAAGTCTACTGCTTCCCCTCTAGCCTGGTTGGTTATCATTGACAGTGCTCAGAAATGACTAACTTTGGAGCTAGAAAGCAGGCAGGTGGGGCAGCCTCTTTTTCTTATGCCAGGTGTTCAAGCAGAACAAAATGCAAATTCCAGTTGAAGTCTGATGCAGAAACAGTGCTGCCTCCCAGCATACTGTCTGAGGGGTGGACCCCAGGCAGCCTTCACCTGGGGTGCAGGTGAGATTCTCTAGCAAGGAGGAGCAGACCTATCAATCACATCTGTCAGCAAACTCATTCAGTGTATTGTCTTCTTATATTCTGAATAAACCTCTGTAAGAATGTTTTGGTGATATTTAATACTTATTTAGTATTTGGTACTTATGACCTTATCATTTCCTAATTTTGGCTGTTTGTTCTTGTATGAAGGAAAGCTGTCTTCTTCCATTAAATGCTGCCAACATGCATTGCCTTGGGCATTTTCTGAATCTAACTGGGCTCCTTGCAATTTCAGTCATAATGGGGAACATCCTATGTTGTCTGTGTTCTGCTACATCATATAGATTCAACCATCTTTTCAGTTGCAGGACTCAACAATACATTCTGATATTGTGGTTTACAAGTTAGACATTGTCATTGGAACCAGTATCAAATGTTGGGAAAAAAAGAAAGAAGCCCCTTTCTTGATGCATGGTAGGGTATGTGCTGTAGTATTCTTGGAAACACAGATACGTGGACAGGTTACTATACCACCTGTTTCTCTTTCCCATTTAACTAGATCTCTTCCCTAATTTCCTAGCAGTCCCCCCCCCCCCTTCCAGTGGAGACCAGATGTTCCTTAAGGAAGCATGAGTAGTTCACCTTTCACTCCTTTATCTCTACCACCAGGCCAGGGGTCAGCAAATGTTTTTTCTGTAAAAGGACAGACAGGGAGCATTTTCTGCTTCATAGGCGATATGGGCTCTGTTGCAGTTACTCAGCTTTGCAAGTAATGCCAAAGCCATGGCCACGTGAATAAGTGGGTGTGAATGTTTTCCAATAACACTTTATTTATAGACTCTGAAAATGGGATTTCACATAATGGGCATGTGTCCCAAAATATTATTCTTCTCTTATTATCTTTTAAAACATTTAAAATGTAAAACCCATTTTAGCCATAGACCAGATAAGACGAGCCTTTTTTGCCTGCAGGAGACTAAAATGGGAAGAAAAAAATTGTGCATATTAGGGGTACCTTCTTAAATACTTCTTTCTCTGGGGTCAGGGTCTCCAGCTCCAAAAAAAGTTACGTTTGTATTTGTGCAGCCACTGAGCAACACGCTCAGATGACATCAAATGATAACTATGATCTGGACTAATCTAGTCAAGTTAGGCTGTTGTGAGCATATGTAGCCAAAAGCAGGAGCTAAATATTTATACTAAAAATTAACTGGGTGAGATGTCTACATAGCTTCCAAAAACCTTTTTAAATCACAGGTGGGTTTATCAATAAAACCCATCTTTTATTGTTGTTGTTTTTGATAATGAAGTTCTATTTTAAATTAGTTCAAATTATGTTAAGGGACATCATTGAAGTGACCCTTTAAATTTCAAAAACCTTAATTTATGTGAGAGTACACCCTCACTTGGAATCCACTGTCTTATTTCCTTATCTTTTACGTGTGATAAATCTCACATCTCCTAGTTTGTTGTGAATCTCATGCCTTGGCAGGTCCTTGCTCGGTATTTTTCCATTGCTCTTACTGGGAATGCATATTCATAAAATAATTTACTATTCAAAAACATTCCACTATGAGGAAGTAGAGGAAAGATTTCTTCCTTGAGTTTCAAATTTTACTTTAAAAATCTTCTAGTCTCTCTAAGTTTCTGTAGTGTTTGTAGCCATCCTTTCCCTTAACCCTGAAATTTTGAATTATTCAGAAATGTTCAGAAACATGAAGTTGTATTTTAAATTTTGCTTGACGTAGTTTTTTTAAAAGGGTACGCTTTATGCAAATTCCAACTTGGTTGGAAATTTCCATTGAGTTACTTCTTTGTTTCAAGAGGAGGACACAACTCTCATTTTTATGGAAATGTTGGGGATCAGATATATTTAAATAAAGGTTTTAATCTTTGATCTGTATTTCTGCAGCACTATGAGAGAACTCTAAAAGCAGAACAAACTTCAGAAAAAAACATTTAAGATAAAGTTTATCTTAAGTTTCAAGGTGATGCTGTAAAGAAGTCTGACTTTTCCTGCTCAGGTCGGCTGTGATCCGCATTTCCCTGAGAACGCTGTTTTACAGCGCCTCTGCGTAGCAGCAATAAGCCTTCTGGATACATCTGTCATGATGCAGAGGTCCCTAATGAGTCTTCTATTCTGAGGTTACAGGCAAGTTAGTCTGTTAGCTTAGCTGGTTAGAAATTGAGGCAGACAAGGCCCGCGACTGGGGATTCATGGCTGTGCTGAACGTTTTTCTTTTTTCACTCTGTTCCTTTGTCACCAATTTCACTCCTGAAAACATCCAGCTTTCTCACAAACACATGCCTTTGGTCACAAGAGGGACTGGGTGGGAGATTGCGGCTGGACCAGTTCAAATCCATCACCCCTGGTGGGAAACAACTCAAACCACATGGCTCAGTGGCCCTGAGCCACCCAAGTCATCCATGTGGACAGAGGCAGCACCATAATTACTAACAAAGAACAGGCTGCCAGAATGTTTTAAGTCTGGGCTAAGATGTTTAATTCTTTCCATTGCTCTTGTATTGTTTCTGCATCATTTTAAGCATCGTTAAGAAATGGGCAAAATCCATTTATCATTTTAAATTGCAGAATACTGAAGCTATCAGTCAGCATACTAGAGAAGATAAATATCATTATTCCAATAAGGAATAATTCCAATCCGTAATGTTATATGCATTTCTTCTACCCATATTCATGAGCATGGACTTGCAAATAGTTGTAGTTTATTTTTGGTGCCAAATAAATATTTATTAAATATGATTGTGAAGCATAGCTTGCATAGATCAGCAAAATTGTTCGTGTAAGGGCAATTTTACATAATAAAGCAAGGTCTATTGATTTGAATCTAGCTTGACTATAACAACTTTCTTTGTTACACAGCTTTTGACAGATGTCTTCATTGAAAGAGTTTACAGGCTTTATTTTTCCTTTTAATTACTTACATTATTTGAATTTCTATGAACATCTGTATTTCCCATCTTCTTTTTTTTAGGGTCATATCTATTCAAAATAAGAAGGGGAGAGAAGGAGCTTCCCTCTGCGGCAGGGTGTTTGCCAGGCCGCAGAGCTTGACTGCATTCTCGGACTTCTTGGCGGCTCGCAGTGTCCATGCCACTGCAGTGTGCTCAATGAAGAAATGGCACCACTTCCGGGTGGGCTCCTGAGCATAGCCCTTGCAATCCTCCCTTTGCCCTGCCCTACTAGCCAGCTGGCTGCAGTTTCCTGTGAGGGTACTTAAAACCCAGGGGATGCACTGACACAAGATGGGAAGACCCAGATTTCTGCAAACCAACCTGGAAGTCCTTATCTCCAACCACACCTGTCCTGAGGGGTTTCAAGGACGCAATTTTCTCCTAGTCCACAGGTGCGATTTGGGTGGGGCTCAGCCTCCTCTGCTGGGTAAGGAAAGCCATGTGCTGGCTCCCCTAAATGAGAATGTCAACTCACCACCGTGCCAAATGTACATGGTGCTCTTTTGATAGTGACATCTTGGCACAAACAACAAAGTCAGCTTGTCACAGTTCTGTCCCACTCTCCCTTGTCTCTAGTGTCCAGCCCACCAGCTGGTATCTAATTGTCTAGCTCCCCACCCAGGTGATCCTAACGTGGACATTCAGTCACCCTCCTCTCTCATTTCTTCACGCTAATGTGACTTCTTCCCCATGCCCAGATCACCTTGAGGTCTCTCTTTCCTTTCTTGAAAGCTGACCTAGAAGAAAAAGGCAACAAACCAAAACATACCTGGACATTGCTTGTTTCTTTCTCTTTGTGCTATAATTAGGATGTACTAGAATTCTAATTTTTCTCAATATTGACAGAGAAGAGAGAATACAAAGAAGTAGTGAGACTTCCAAGTAGAATGAGAACTAGAACCAGAGTTTTTCTCTGTAAAAATCCCACTAAACCTATAGAAAAGGTACCAATTCTCCTTTCATGGAGAACAGTCAGTTTTTTAGTGTATAAGGCACTGTTGCTTCACCCCTGTCATGGCAGTTTACCTTAACCTGGACTGATGCAGAAATTAAGACGTGGTGAATCAGGGAAGCAGCACAGATGTGCATGTTGTGATGCAGGATGAAGGGGAGTCAGATGGGAGAGTTAGAAAGTAAAACCATAGTGACAAGCAGGATCTCTTCACTGTGTGACAAAATAAAAATGGGCCTTTGTCCTGTACCCCAAGATGGGCCATTACGGGATCTAATCAGACTTTAAGTCTATGGCCAGATTTCAGAATTTCTTCTAGAGGTATCACATGGGCTTTCACTGTGTGCATGTGCTTTAGTGTGTGTATGTTCTTGTGTGTGTGTGTACATGAGTGTGTATATTTCTGGGTGGATACATATTTATGTAATATACGTGTGTGTATTTGAGGTTGGAGTGGTGACAGCTTTAGATACAGAATGTCCAAAGAAGAGTAACTACATAATAAAGAGAAGAAATTGTGAAGAGCGAATATATGACAAATATAATTGCCACCCAGTGAGGTGGGGGGATCCATCTGAAAGGGAGAGGAGAGAGAGAGAGCGAGATTACAACTTGGCTGCTGATCAGATGACACGGCCATACAACTAACTTCTGAGCTATTGTGCTCAGAATGGCCCATCTTGGGTACAGGACAAAGGTCCATTTTTATTTTGTCACACATAGGCAATCAATACATGGTCATCGAGCAGATGGAAGAGGGAACTGTTAAATCAAACTAAAGCCTTTTTAAAAGTGTTATTTAAGTATAGTTAGTATACAGTCTTATATTGGTTATATTCATTTCAGGTGTACAATATAGTGATTCAAAATTTTAAAAATGTACAATATGATCACCCCACTAATTCTAGTTATCATCTGTCACCATTTAAACTTATTATCATAATATTATAGAATAAAGCTTTTAATTTAAGCTTCCAACTTCCCAACATCTGAGGAAGCACAATAAAATTCCGTGTCTGCATTTCAAAAGTCATCTATTTCCCTTGTACAGTATAGCCCATTGAACCGGCAGAACACAGTTTCCAGAAATAAGTGTAAATATAAGCATCATCGAAATTAAGTGCTATTAGAAGAAAATCTACATTTCTCTTCTTTTGAATTACGTTCACATGTCTGTGTCCAGCTTGAGTTTCGAGGCAGGTCCACTTAGTAAAACCTGCCAAGTACTCATTTGTCGCTTAGCTTATTACCTGCTTGGGGGGCCCATGTTAGTCTAGAATCTGCCATTGCATAACTAAAATTGAAATGCAGGTATCTCTTGGTAAGCAGGTTACTATGAGAGGAAGTATGTTCCTATCCAACAGGATGTTTTCCTATAGCATTTCCAAGACTTACAAAATATTCTAATATTGGCTTCATTAATATTGACTATAGGGACAGTCTGTGGGTTTTCCTCACTGGAAAACAATTGAGGAAAGTTTCTAATTTCTAAAATTTCTAATTTCTTTCACTGGTGATATGAAGAATTGACATTAGAACCAGTATGCTCATTGTCATAAATTTACAAAGGTGCTCCAAATCATGCTCTTCTTCATTATATCTACTTTTTGTAAAATATTGTTGGTAAGTCATCATCATATTCTATGGTGAAAGGCAGAAAGTAACACAATCAAAATCTATTGGTTGAGCCTGACTCCCCTTCCCCAGTGAAGAAAAGGCATCTTCTTAATATCTTCTAACCCAATACAGTTCAATTCTGCAACAGAGCACCATATGTCTTTGCATGCATCTGAAACACTGGGCTCATGAATCTTCCATAGTCTTTCTTACCAGTCACTGTTTAATAATTGGCAAATAGGGGTTCCTAGCTTCCCATTCTCAGTAAGACTAAATCTTCACCAAGATCATGCATGGTTCCAGAACAATCCTCTTGCTTTGTGCAGGCTCAGCCTCTGTATCTTTCAGTAGGAGAGAAACATTCATACGGACATGCATGAAGTTTGTTCACTCTAGACGGCTGTGGGAGTGCAAACCCCAGATGTGACATGCACACATGCAAATGTGGTGACATAAATGTTGTAATATTAGATGATGGGGACGTCTAAGGCCTCGATAGGGATTGTGTTTATCGTGCTGATGTGAATTGGGGATCCCTGGGAGGGAAGGGTGGTTCTCCTTGGCTGTGGGGGGATTAAACTGTAGCTGTGGCAGGTGGAATAATTTAGGTCTGTATCATAGAATTACAAGGGACTGCAGTTACAGAGACAGGAAATTGAGGAGCCTGGAAGAGTAGATCCCATGGGGAAAGCGTGAACGGCCTGGAAGGAGATGTGAGATTGGAGCAGAACTGAGTACATAGAAGGATAATAACCAAGGTTGGGGGAACTGATCCCAGAGGTATAGGCCAAGTTTGTGAGGTAGTATGGAAAACAGACAGAAGTGAATTCATACTCTCAGCAATTGTCAGGGATTTTTTTTTAAACACATCCACTAACACTTAGAAATCAGTGGGGCGATATGACTCCTCTGCCTAAATATGCCACCAGATCATAATATTAAAAAAAACAATCTTAGTATCACACAGTCATTGTTTAGCACAAAAGCACTTATCCAACCTGCCCGACTAGCTGAGAAAAAGTTTTGACTGCCACCTTCAAGAGCTCCAACCAATGCTTCCCATGAAGATGTTGCCTAGAGGTAGCCCCAGAGTTACCATGATGGCGGGACCAGCTTGTGCTGGAGCTGCAGGAGAGGGCAGAGTGTTGACAATGTGGAGGGACACAGGGCGACCTGGCTTCAGAGAGCAACGTGAGCCAATGAGCTTGCTAAACTCAAAGTCAAAGATGCCGCCAGGGTGCAGAGAGTGAGCAGAGATGAGGGTGTAACTGAGTCTTGACAAATCAGGACAAAACCTGAACAAACACTAAAGAGGCTGCTCATACAAGAGGTTCAGAAACTTGAGCACAATCAGGTATCCTTTTCTATTCCTGAGCAGGGCAGGGCCTGGGAAGCAGATGAAGAGTGGAAGCAACAAGGATCTGGAGTCTCCAGGGGAAAGGGATGAGGACACATTTAAAGCGTGGCATCGAGGACTCAGGGCGCATGGACTAGGAGGTCAGCACAGAGCATTGTGCTGAAGTTGGTACACAAGCTGGGTCTGAGGGATCCTGGCTTTCTCACTCCACTTGTCTGGGATCTGAATTTTGTTTTAACAGCACAACATATGGTGAAATAAGAATATTTGTGTTTAATACAAAGATAAAACACAGCAAATTATAATTTAAATGGACACACACATAAATGAATAAATGAATGAACTGCTACACATCTATCATATTATTTTCCTATAATTTTTGGGTGCATAGACTTTGTCTTTACAAATAGTGGTGATTTTCTAGTATAATTACCATAGTAAAACTAGAAAGATAATTTAATCTTTGCCTCAACTTGCATGTTTAAGATTTATTTTTATTATTGCACATAGAAATACATAAAACATTGTAATTCATGTCGGGGGCTTTCACCTTTTGTAGTTGAATTGGGTTTGTGTCCCAAACACAAGGATACTGATCAATTCTATTGCATGGGTCTTCCATCAAAGCAGAAAAAAATTATGGATATATTTCTAATTATCAGTGGTGTTTTACTGAGGTTGTTCCTGACAGGGAAGACATTAATTTTGATGAGGAAATCTTCCAGTTGTACACATCTGGGGATTGGAAGACATTCCCATAGACCACCTTCTGGGGCCATGTGTTTTAAAACTCTTTTCTCCTCCATTACCACAGGCATGGGTACCAACACCTACAGGACCTAGTTCTAGTACCTCTGACCTGGTCTTTGCATGTGTCCTATAAGCTGATTGGAGCAGCCACTATTGACTTAGTTATACAAGGACATTACTGCAAACCCATTAAATATACTGGTTACCTGGATCCCTAAAGCAGCTCCACTAACCTTAAATGTGTATGGCGATTTAATATCCTCAGCCACGACAAGAAGGTAGGCAAGGGGTAGTCAGAATGAAATTGACCCCAAATTCAGTGAAATTATTACCTTAGACAACCTTAAAAAAACATGTGACCACACAAAGATGTTGATAGAGTCCATCCTAGGGGCCCAGAGGCTGGCCAGGGTAGGGACTGATGGAGAAACTTCTACTTCACACTGATTCTTAGTAACCAGCAAGGTGACATGCAAATAGTTTTGATAAGCATTTATTGAAAAAATGAGCATGCATAAAATGGAAGGGGAAGACAAACCTGGCTTCCAACAAGTGCCTTCAGCAGGTCTCACACTTAGCACTGCTCCCTCCTACAACAGGTGCTTCACTTCTCCACGGCTGCGAGACCAGTCTGAATGGCTGTGTCCCATACTGCGCCAAAGCGAACGTGGAGGGTGGCTCCTCGGAGGCTGTGGGCCCATGGTGCTGACTCTGAGAGGGAAGATACCGCTTTTTACCTACAGGCAAAGCTGTGAGGGGACAGACCTAGAACACTGGATGTGGTCAATTCCTTCTTGGCCAAGTGCTGTCCCCAAAAGTTGGGTACCTAGGCACTTTACTAATAATTTTTATAAGGTATCTTGAGAGATACTGATGTGTTTATGATATAGTCTTAAAAGTAAAGGCATGGGAAAAATTTTCAGTCAAGAAAAACATGAGTTTTTAACCAAGAGTGAGCTGGAGTAGGCTGCCATGTTTACGTATTCTGGAGACAGAACTAAGGGGTGTGGACAGAAGGAGCTGAATGGCTCTAAGCACAGATGGAAATACACGCCTGCATGCTGCATTTTACTGTGGCATGCTACATTTTAGCGTGTGATTTCTAATTACGTTTTGTAGGAGAAGTGGGAAACCTGCGTGTTGCTCCAGGCTAGCATCACAGGTCCCGGTCTTGTGCCGGCACGCTGCTCAGCCCTGGATCCTGAACCACTCTCTGGGTCTGTTTGGATCATAGACCCTCTCTGGTTCTTTTGTTGATGCCTAGAGACAACAGTACGTAAATGTTTCCTTTTGTGTTGTGGTGGCTGAAAAATTCCAGCCACAAAGATGCATTTGGAGGATGAAATTTTTCCCAACTGAAACCAGGTGCACATATATGACTTAGCATATTTCCTTAGAGAATAAAGGCGTAAGCTCTCCCCGACGGCATACAATAAACTTAGCAGTAGGAAGTACCACAATGAGACCCAGGCCACTAACAACATGGAACAACACATGTGTGATAGGCATGGCTTCACTGAAGTCATCTGTGGTCAGTAATTACATTTCCAAAGTAGATGAATAACCGCTTTTGCAGGGCTGTATATTGCATCTCTAGCTCTGAAACAATAGACCTAGAATAGTCATACTCTTTGGGGATAAACTAATCCTTTTCTGACAAGGAAACTGAAAGAAATTATTTGTAACAGATTTACAAGTCTCACGGGATGTACAGTATACTTTCAACTGCACTAAATCATATTTATTCCAACCTACAAACCACCCCACAGGCAATGCAATATTCCAGTGAAAGCTTATGTCACAGGAGAACTCAGGAAAAAGGGACAACTTCTGGAAAAATGATGGCAGCCACAAAGGTCCTAGACAGTAGACAGTGTGGAGTCAGAGGAAAAATAGTTTCTTATGATTTCCCTGGAGTGACTTAACAGAGATAATTTGAAATATCTGCATCTGTAGGCACTATCAGTCTGACAACAGTGAATGTAGCCTCCGAAAGCATTCTCAACGTCATAATCATAGCATGAGTAACATTACAATATTTTAAGGGGATGGAAATCTGAGAATATTCAAATGAGAACAGGGAAAATAATCAAAAAGTCAGAAAGTAGGTATAATGAGCAAAGGCTAACTGGATGATGGTGGCTGAGTCAAGAGGGGAAAATCAGAGTTGGCTCTTTCAGGGGGTGGGCCTGGTGGACACATATTGAGGAACAAAGAAGAAGCAGATGAAAAATTATAACAAAGAAGAAATGGATATTGAAAAAAAAAGAGATCTCAGAAACTACATTAGAGGGCCCTAGCTCTGTCGCCAACCTTGAGGCTAAGGACCAGAAATGCGTTTTTAAAAAATTGCTAAGTGAGCTTTTTGCTCATCAAAGTGGAAATCCATGAATTACTGCATCTTCCTGGGCTACAGACAGCCAGTTGAGATAGCTAGAAGGATAAAAGGCATTCTGATTTCATGCTTAGTTGGAAATTAGGAAATTTTACTATATAAATTCTGAAACCTCGATTCCGAACATCTCAAAGAATTACTTCCCTGTCTCTTGTGTGATGAGGACCAGGACACTGTGTTCGCTATTGGCAGGGACGCACACCCAAGGGGCCACGCAATCCCATCTATTTCTGATCAAGAAGGGTTAGCTAGGCATCATGTTTTATAGCAATCAGGAAGGCTATTTGGTTTTATTTCCCTCCAGGTTTGGATATGTGCTTTTATTATTCTTTTTAGATACTTCTCAACTCAGCAAGAAAAGACTCCCTTACGTGGGAGAGATCTAATTTGGCAAATCTTCCACTGCTGTCCTTATCAAATGGTGCACTTGGGCAGCACCTACTTCTGCCTAATGGAGTGCTTGGCACTGAGGTCCCACACGCAGTCACCAGGATAGTCAGCGTCTTTGCTGTGCAACATGGGGCTCGTGCTGAATATGAAATCGCATTCTGAAGAGTTAAATAACCATCATCTTTGTCTTAATACATATTGGTTTCTATTGCTAACATTTTCAAGATGCTCTAAGTTTGACTCTGTGGGTTTCAGAGGTGGAAAGCCATGGGAAACACTTGGAAGTCATCTATCCATTCAAGTTGATAGTAACTGGATGAGAACCATGTACCGACTGCTCTGTACTCCCAGGGAAATGAGACAACACAAAGGAAACAGAAGAAATTGGGTATACTTTATGGTTTGATGGTTCCATTAAATAGATGCATAATTATGCCCTCTATTTATTAGCAAATCCCTTTTTATCTGTTTGATGGTTTTGCCTTTTAGCCTATGTAGCCATCAGTCAACTCAAAATCTGCTTCAAAGCTCTCTCTGTCACTTGCTAGCTGAGAAATTACTCACCTTGCTGGTTCTTGGTTTTCTTAATTAAAAATTTGAATAGTAACACTTACCTCACAGAGAAGTTGTATAAATGAAATTAATCAAATGCTGAGCTCTCAAGAAATGTTAATTTCATAATTTTTGAAAAAATGGGGTAGACCGCGTATATAAAGTGGTGGCATGTGCACCCAGTCTTCTTTTATGCAGCGTAGAAACCAGTGCCCGCATAGCTAATGTTCTGTAAGTATTTAAAAAGTACATAAAGTTTTGAGCCCAGAGCCCTGTTACTTACTGGTGTTTGGGCTTGTCATCTTCCTCACCCCTTACACTCATTTGATATTTAAATACTCAGAAAGAGTCAACTAGGAATGGCAGGTGCAGTAGAAAGAAGATTGTCTGACACTGTTAGAGAGCAAATGATCTCGCTATCCTGACCGTCTAAGTGTCACCGTGAAATTACGGGAGCGCGATCTTCCTTATATTCCTTAGCTCTTTTACTGCTGCTGAAACATGTGGACAGGAAGATGTGAGAACCCGGGAGAGGTGGAGTTCATCTGACTTGTCTCTGGCTGGCATCATGATCCATAGGACTTGGGTGTTTCAAGGTAGATTCAGTTCCTCTAAGTTTCTTCTTTGGAACCTTTTGTCTGGTTTCTCTGTGGCCTACCTTGACTGCCACCTGTTTGGGTTTTTTTCCCATAGGCTTTTTCTCCACTAAAGAAAATTCCAGTCCACCAATTTTCTAAATCATCCCTTCAGGTTTCTGGAGTTAATAAACAGATTGTATGCATTCCCTAAGCATTTGATTCTAGGGTAAAATTAAAACGAAAGAAAATGCAACACCCTGGGACAGTTAGGAGAGTTTTCCTGAGGGGACACACGTCTTTCGGAATATTTTGGACCACATGGTTCCCAATAGTGGCCAGGCTTCTGGCTCTGTTAGCCTCGTGCAAAAAGATAAATTCTTCTTCTTATTATTTTAAATGACAGGCTTTTTTAGTACACAATGAGAAGTGTTTGAAATTAGGGCCTATATCCTCTGCTTAAAAATTTGCCAAAAACCACACTGGTTACACATTAAGGAATGAGAGTACAAACAACTCTCTACAGGTTTTACAGAATGAACAGTGGATTGAAGTTTATAAGTAAACTTCTCTGGACATATTTTCCTTTCAGATTTCAGAAACTTTTAGATTATCAACTTTATAATTCTCTGTATATGCATTTTCATGGATAATTCTTTTGTTAAGTTGTTATTCAGTTAGTTACCCCACATTTCCCCCTGTTTCTCTGCCCTGCCTGCTTCCCCTCCCCCACACATTCATTCCCCGCCCCATTGTCTGTGCATCATGTTCTATACATGTTCCTTGACTTGCTCCTTTCTCCTGTTACCCACCTCCCCTGCCCCCTCTGGTCATTGTCAGTTTGTTGTGCTTAAAATGACATCTTCATTGCTGTTCAAGCTCCTGATAACTGGTAGACCCAACATCAGTTCATTTCCAATATTCTTTCCTAACTGGAATTAATAATCCCTTCTGTTGTTTACTCTTTGCTAGAGGTTAATGTAATGAGAAAATTGCCCTTGTGATGCCTTATTTCAATGTAGTATTTGAGTAATTTTGATGTTTAGCCTTAAATTCAGGTAATCTGTATATTTATTTCATGTAGTTTTCCTATATTTACCACTTTCCTTCACTGCAAGGAAATGTCCCCAAGAACACTGATGACCTTGATGGCCATGTTCACAGAGCTTTGAGGACTACATTTGGGATGTTACAACTGGGATGACCTAAGTAGGTACCCAAGCGACACACCAAGAAGGGCACACACACACTGGGAACAGGAGTGCAGAGTGTCCCTGTAGACACTAGAGGGAGAGAGGGACGAGCCAGAAAACTGAACTTTCCAGGGGATGAGTGAGTGGGAGGCTGCAGCTGTAACATATCCGAGTGGCCCTTGACACATAGGCTTATTAAATTAAAGTTATTGGCACAGAAACATGGGCGAATGTCACGCGTTGAATATGAATCAAGGATTCATATCCTGACTCATTCATGCATCAACTCCTGCCTTTTTTGAGGTGACAGTTATATTATTCCATTGAACTCTGACTCCTTTGTGATATTAACAGGATGCCCTTTAGCTTGTACACTTGAGATTTATCTTGTTCACTGCCCCGAATCCTTTGCGAAATTGCTTTACTTTGTTCGTGTTTCCATTTGTTTTGAAAATTTTGCCAGACTTCAGTCTCCTCACCCCAGTCAGAGTAGTTTATATTTCATATGGATTTTCAGAGGTGTGTCTACAGTGCTGTCAGAATGAGCTGACATGCTAAGGAATTTACAGTGCCCACAGTGAAGCCCTGAGGAGATATTGGGAAGCCTATGAATAACACCATCAATTTAAAATGTCTGGAGTCAATCATTTCAAGTAAGTCTCGAGCCTGTGCCATTTCTTGATTACAAATAAGGCCAGGACACCCTAGAGCTGGCAACTGGCAGGACAGGCTGACGATATTCCTCCATTAGACTCCAGAGGTCGCTTTAAATCTCGTCCTGCCTCCAAAGATGTCCCTCGTGCTCAGAAGGTATTCCATACAATGTCCACTGAACGATAGTGCTAGAATTGGGATTCAAGAGCTAAGGAATGAGGTGACAGTGTCCTGAACTGCTTTCTTGTTGTCACATTCCTGCACAAGTTGTCCCCATGGTTCAAAGGGCCTGACGGCCCACTCTCTGGCCTTGTGTCTGGCCAGGGACTGCCTCTCTTTGCTTCCGTGTCCATCTCAGTTGGCATCTCTTCTCTGAGCTTCGCTCCAGGAAAGACTGCCTGTTTTCTCTGCCTTCCTTCAGCATGGCATATATGTCGCCTGCCTCATGCTTGCACATGGCGTTGTAGATGTTTATCCCTGTGACTGTTTTGTCAGGAACTGGGGGTTTCTAATTGCTTTTTTAAAAATCCCATACATGAGGGAGGGATTGCTGCCCCAGGGGATGGCCAAACACCCTACACCCAGCACTGCACAGATTAAGTCAGTGGCAGTTTATTAGCCACGTGTACTCACATTCCAAAAGTGGAAGACACATACTGCATGCTACTCAGGCCCACGGAGAGGTTGCACTGCCAAACAGAGGCAACAACCAGGAGCTGTGGGGAGGCAATCATTGTAGTAACAAGTGGTAGAGGTGGCTCACATTCCCCAGGGGGAGATGTGATTGACTTGTGTAAATCACTGCGTGGTGGAAGGGAAAATGAGGCCACTACTCAGGGATGAATAGGCACTGTGCCAGGTCCCTTGGTACAAGGCACTGTTGGCTGAGGCACCCTGTCCATGGGAGCAGAGAGGGCTAGGGAACTTGTGGTTCGGTCATTCCAGGTCCTCACAATTTTACCAGATGTCAAGGCAGCAAATAATATTTGACCTTAATTTTAGGTCTTACACCGGAAAAGGTCCCCATTCTGTGCCTGTGAATTGGTGGTGTTAAGTGAGGCTACATTCATCACCCTAAATGCACAGGGAACATCCTGGTTAGGAAATTTGTGAAGACCAACATTTTTGTATCATTTGTTTTGTTATCCCTTGTTCTCCTCCAAATTATAGCATTGAGGGTTATGAAGATCTCATCTTTGGCACCGTGAGGAGTCTAAGACTAGTGAGAACTCCCTTTGGTGTGCGGTGGGCCAAGAACTTTACAGCAGGGGATGGACATGTGGATGTCAGCAGCGGTTTTGCTCTTTCCCCATATTTGTGTTCTGGATATTCCGACATTGCACAATTAGTTCTGATTATTTGTTCAGGGTGACTGGGAGCATTTTCCAGTGGCACCCAGCTAAGTGTTGGGCACAGTCAGTGTCTGGGACGACTCACCTAGTGCTTGACAGGGTCAACTATTTCATGTTGGCTCGGATTCCAGTCCTGTGTCTGCCATCTGTTAGTTTTGACACTTTGGACAAGTGACATTATTTGTCTCAGTTTTTCTACCTGCAAAATGGGAGTGATAATAATACCCGTACCTTATTGTCTAGTGTTGAGAATAAAATATAAAAAGGCAAGTAAAGCACTTAACGTAGGGTCCGCCTATGCCAAGTCAGTACTCCACAGATGCTGTGTCTCATGTGCCTGTGGCGAGTGGAATAGTATATGCGACAAATTCACAGCCACCAAGAACCACAGAACGTTGCCTTGGTTAGAAATGGCGTGTTTGCAGATGTGGTTAGGTAAGAATTGGAATGAGATCATACTGCATTCAAGGGAAAGGGGGACACTAAATCCAATGACAGTGACTTTGTGACAGACAGATTCAGACGCAGAGAGACACAGGAAAGAGAAGAAGTTAATGGGAAGATGGAGGCAGAGATTGGGAGATGCGACCACAAGCTAAGCAACGCCAAGGAACTGGGCAACATCGGAAGCTGTAGGAGGGAGCACTGATCTTCCCCTGGAGCCTAGTGAGGGAGTGCGTCCCAGCCATCACCTTGACTTTGGATTTCCAGTGTCCAGAACTGTGAGAGGACACATTTCAATGGTTTGAAGCCATGCAGATTGTAGCCATTTGTTATGGCAGCTCCAGGAACCTAAGAGAGTCTGATACAATGTGAAGTGCTTAGGAAACACAGCACAGCACAGCAAAACCTAAACCCTTCACAGGGACTTGTTCTTAAGACCCAGTCTGTGGGGTAATCATTCACCCAGCATGTTACGTGCTGACCATGTACCAGAGCTACTATGGAAATGAGTGAAATCATCTGAGCCCCTTCTGCAGAGAACAGGCTCACCTGAAGAGCAGTGGCCTCCCTGGGTGCAGGTGCAGGTCCAGGTCTCTGGAATCAGACCCTGCAGGTGTGTGCTGCAGGAGGGGGCACCCCTCACAGAGCGGGCTGAGCACAGCAGGGGCGGAGGAGCCCCACCTGGATGCCCATTCTCCATGCTGCCACCCCTGACCCACACCACGGGGGTGAGACCCTCAGCTTCTTTCCTGTGTGATCCCTCTGTCACGTGGCGGTGTTGCAGGCACCCACCTCCCTGCAGGTCACTGACAGCAGGAGGAGTCTATGTGAGGGGGTGGGAGGATACCAAGGCCATCTGGCTCCAGCCGGTGGCTACTGGCCCTGCCCTGGTGGTCTCCTCCTACTTCATGAGACATCTCCACCCCGGAGGTGAGTGGCCTGGTTAAATAACCTCAAACCTCTTCACATAAACACCTGAGATGTTTAAGGGCCTACCTTATTCTCCATATACCAGATGAGAACACGCAAGGTTTCTTTTTCTTTTTTTCCAAATCACAAGTTGTCATTTCTGTTCACGTATAAAAAGACTTCAATCTTCAAATGTAACTAAAGGAATAATTTCAATGAAGAATTTACTGGGAAAAATGTCAGGAGATCAGACATTGTAGACTTCCCACAAACACAGGGACAGGCAGTGGCCTCATTCTACTTCATAGTAGATGCAGACGCACCTTCCCACCACAGGAGAGGCCTGACCTGAAAGGCAGGTGGCCTGCACCTGGGGTTCCTCAATCCCTGGTCTAGCTGATGATCCTCTGCTGCCCTCTGGTGCAGGGCCTGGAGGAATGTTGTTTCCTGTCTATTTGGTCAATAGGCCTTTTTCTAGGGTTGCTTATGACACACCACCCCTTTGCATTAGATTTGGGTGCATCTTAGTGTTTACTTTCAAGTTAGGGTGACCAACTGCCTTAGCTTGTCTGGATAGGGGTTTCCTGAAACATGAGCAGGGATAACTAGCTGCTGATGGACCCGCCTCCTTCCTGGTTACATGTCAACTGAGAGCAGGACCAAGACCTGTCATGTCCCTGTCAACTAACAGTGACCTTCTCAGGCAGAAATCCATCCTCCCAGACCAGTCTCCACCTAGCAGAGAGCCAGCCTCTTGGCGGTCACCTCAGGTACACTAACTCTTCCCTGGTGCTGCAGAGGCATTGGCCACCCCTCTTCTCTGATCTGAGAGGTGGGACAGCTGGATGCAGGGGGCCTACCGGGTCAGGAACTCAATCCAGGAGAACCGATGGGCCAGAGTTTCACATAATTTTGGAAGAAGCTCTGCAAAAAGCCCCACTATTCTAGGCCTGGTCACCCAAAAAACACTACCAAGTCCGCTGTGTGGGCAGCTTAGAAAGTGGCCAGGATATCTGAGGAAAGGTACTGCTCAGTGCCGGCCAGACAGTCAGTGCCTGCCCATTCCTGAAAGATGTCCTACCTTCAGGGTAGAGCGTGGAACCACTCACACCGAGCCCTGCCATTTGGGTTGGCATCAACCCGACACCTGGCCCTGACATTTGGTTTTGGGTCCACCCTATACCTGGCCGTGCCATTTGGGTTGGCATTCACTCCACACCTGGCCCTGCCATCTGGCTGGTGCTGGCTGCTGATGCCTGTCAGTCATCATGCTTAGCCCACCACTATCTCTCACTCTTTTCCCCCACCCTTACAAAACAGCAGTTCACTTGATGAGAAATAAAACAGGATAAGCTACTTCTATAGGAATTCTAACTCATTCAAAATGTACATGGCACACCACCTGGTTTGTAGCTCACCTGCTCTGTACCCGTTTGAAATCAACCAAGGTGCTGATGAAAGAAAGTAAAATGTGAGTCTCTGTTGGGGGTCAGGCTCCAGGACACGGGGCCTGGCGCTCCTCGGCAGAGGAGCACCACCAGTACCGCTGAAGGTGGAGGGCAGGCTCAGCGCTCCTGGTGACGAGAACTTACCTTTTCATCCTGCCACCCAGCTGGAAGGAAACCACAGGCCTGGAGCCCTCTGACCAGGACATCTGCGAGGAAGAGCTTTGAGACGGGACCTGGGCAGGGAAAGCATGGGGTAGGCATGCCATTGCAGAGACAAAGATGCAGGAAGGCAGCCAAGAACTTCGTGGGCCCCTGGCCCTGACACCCAGAGAGGAGAGAACCTGCTTTTGCCACATGTTCTTCATCTTGCTGCTATAAAAAGGAAAGCTGAAAAAGGGAGCGGTGGGCCATTTCTTCTCAAGTAATTTTAAAGTTCCTTTTCCAAATAGAGAGTTTTTTTTTTTTTATTAAAAAAGAGAAGAGTAACAAACCATTTGCAAATATAAAGTTAAGGATTTTAAAAAATTGTTTTTGCCTTCATGTGAACTACATGTGACCTTAGATAAACAGGTCAAGGCTATGGCCATTTGCCAGGGAGACCAGCCTCAAGAATTAGCCTTTCTGGCTCCTAACAGTGGGGCATTGCTGTCTTTAGCCCTTTAGCCTACATACCTGCAGAAAGCAAAGAAAAAAAAGAGCAAAAATTATGAGTCAGTTAATGCAAACAGCCAACACGGCAAACTGTGAGTAAGGTCATAGAGGGCAGACACTATCTACAAACAGCAGCAACTCCTGGCAACACCAGTTCCTGACTTCGGTCCTCCCATCCAAGCCCTCGACAAGTGCACACACATCGTCCAAGGTTCTTCTCGTGGCAAAAAAAATAGCTAAGAGAAAACAGTTACAAATGGATGCCTGTGCACAAGTGAGTGCGCGGTTTCTTGCACGCGTGGCCATGTGTGGCAATCAACTCCTCTGAGTGCAGAAGGCATGCGGGATGGGATGGAGCCCTGAGATGGTCCGTGATAATGAGTTTGGCAGATGGCAGACGTTTATTTTTCTTTCAGGTCAGGGAAGTTTTAAAAACTTTAGGCATTTATATTATGCATTTGTAAATGTTTTCCCAGTTTCCTTCAACTTTGCATGCCATGCCTACCTTAATATCATTTGAAGATTCAGAGCCGTGATTATAGAGTAATGAGTATTTCCTGCACTGCGGAGCATGACGGACGTGTTCCAGTGTAAGTGAGGTCAGTGGGCTTTGGTGCCCACTTGCAGTAACTTCGTCCTCCCTAAGTGGTGATTCCTTGCATGGGAAAGGCATGAGCTTTGAGTTCAGCAGACTGGGCATTATTAATTCCTGCCCCAGAGAGTGTTGAAGTGACTGAGGATGACTCCGGTTCAGCACCTGCAATGTTACCATTAACTTCAGGGATGACTTTGATAAAGCACGCACTCAGGGCCGGCTCTTGTTCATGATGGGTACTTGTCCTCACCACAATTCCATAAGGTTCTGCTCCTAAGGAGGCTGAGCCACAGAGTTGTTGTGACTTGTCTATAGTCACACAGAGGCTGGTATCTGACTTCCACTCTGAACTCAACCACCTTACTGCACTCCTGCTTAACAAACTTCAGCTGCCAGCACTGTCACTGTAGGTAGTCTGTGCTTTGGACGAGCTTGTTAACCTCCTCGGCATCAGGTTTCCCATCTTTGAAACGAGGTTAGTACTTGCTCTGCACAGGGCGCTTCTGCTGTTGACTGGCCCACTAATACGTGCTTGACCGTGTCCCTGCCTTTGCCTAAACACTTCAGGAGCTCAGAAACCTGGCTTTGTTGTATCTTCAGAGCTCTCACTGCATCTGGAAGCTTCTTTATTTTACACCCTCTTCTGCTCAGAGGCCAGGCTCTGAGTAACGTTGAAAGGGGGACTGGAGCTGGTAGGGGTGAGGGGAGCATGGAGAATGACTCTAGTCCCAAATTTGGGTGGGACAGAAATGGGATATTTGGTGACCTTGGAGCCCCAGGCAACCTGGTGGTAGCTCATGGGAACTCTCAGGGTGATGTGACTGTAGTGCACCTGCCTTCCTGAAAGCACGGTCCCTGTGCTGATAGGAAACGAAATTATCCCTGTTCCTCTCTCTCTCATGTGGGGCCACACTACACGCATGCCTTTCACGTGGACAAGGCATTTAGGGCAACTCATCTGGCCTGTCCTAGGGTAGCGTGCCAAATGTGCAGAGATGCATAAGACATGGTCATCACCACTGGGGGTTTTGCAGTCTCCTGGGAGACCAGCAGCAGTCATTTTAACAGAGGGCAGCTTGTGAGTGATCGGCTCAGGTACTGGGGATTGGGTCATGGCTCTGAGCTACTAAACATCCATCACTGGCTTGGCGCTGTCATCCAAGCTCATCCATCTTCCCCAGAACTTGAGGAGCAGAACAGGAACTGTGGGCTCTAGGGCTTTGGTCAATGATCTTTCTGTTTTAATATGACAAAGAATAGATGTTGGGTAAAAAATAAACAATGAATGCAATTTGGTTAAAGTTTCCTATTCTTATTTGAGAATCATCATGGTAGAAGCTCAGAGTAAACCCTTGACAGTGGTGGAGATATCCTCTCTCCAAGTGTGTGGTGCAACCAGAGTGCCCGGGTGCTCAAAGCTAAACAGAGGAGAACATGTCAACATCCTCAAGGGCAGGCCTGTTGGTAAGGTGTTAAAAGGACATAGGAATAGCTCTAAAGAATGGTTACCATACTTAGATCAGTTTTCCACAGAAGAGCTGGGTCTCTGTCTCCTCCCCTTGAACTTAGGTGGACTTCGGTCCTCTTCCATCAAGAGCATTTGGCAGACGCGACTCCATGTGATTCTGAGATGAGCTATTTAACAGAACACACGTGGCTCCTTTGAAGAATTCTCAGGATGCTCAGAGAAGCCCAGCATGCCATTCTGGAAGGCCCCTGTGCCAGCTGGGTAAAAGAGGATTGCACAGAGGACCTGAGCCATTGACATCTTCCTGGCTGACCCCAGACATAAGGGAGCAGAGAAAAGCCAGATCCCTGTACCTTGTCCATTCCATGGGCACAGTGACATGGGTTTTGCTTAATATCGCCAAGTATGGGAAGTTTGGTGTGTTAACGGGAACCCGGCATGAGCTAAATTATATCGTATGCCACAGCCAGTGCACGGATGTCACACAACATGTGACCGAGACTTCATACGTTTCAACCAGACTCCAGGTTGCCTGGCGTCCGAAGTTAGTAATCCTTTTGGATTCTTGCCAACGTGTGAAAAAAAACAGGGTAAACAGGATATGGTGAGACTTTTAATAATCCCATTAAAGACCCACTCATACAATCCTCTTTATTCCATGTCACTGAAGGAGGTCGCACTGAAAGAACGGAGGAAGAGGTGGCGGCACCGCGGGGGGGTTGCCTGCACAGGGTGCCCGGTGCTGGCTTGCGGACGGAGAACACGCAGGCTCCAGGGCAGCGATGGTCAATGGTGTGCTGCGAGACTATTTTAAACATGCAATACTGACCTTTTCCCCTTTAGATTGTCAAATTAAAAAATCACAACAGCCAACACAACAATAGACATCCTGTGTGAATGAATCAAAAGTATACCTATTTTTTGTCAGACTGGGAAAAAATATAACATGTTTTTGGGTGTATTGCAGAATTTTAGTAATTAGCGTATGTGTGCCATGACATGAAAAAGGCTGAAAATCTAGAGGGATGTTGGCCACAGTGAAGTCTCCTGGGCCATCAGGAGGACACAGCAATGGGGACCTTGAGTGACAGAGATCCGGCATATGGAAGACCTGGGGTCTGATAGCTGGGTGAGAAAGTTCCGTGTGCATGCTCCCATCCCCAGGGTGAGGAGAGAATGAAAACCAGTCTTGCATACTTATTTATGTTTATTAAACAAAAACTCACATAACATTTACTTTTCATCATCAGGTAGTTATTAATTTGTCATAACAGTCCTATCAGCAGAAGTGTGTGTGGTTTCACACAAGCCTTGCCTTTTATACGAGGGACTCAGGCTTAGCTACCACTTTGCCAACTTTACCCACCTACCAGGAGCAGCAAGCCAAAGCATGGCTTAGCTTTTCAACAGAAGCAAGCCTGTAATTTCAAAGCTTGCATTGGCTAATTGTTCTTCTCGCTGTGATGTGGTGATCATCACTTTTAGCTACATCACCTGTCTGACGGTGTGGGTTGGATTCAGGGCCAAGCACATTCATCCCCAGAGGAAACTATGTCAGTCATGCCCTGAAGGCCTGCCGGTAAAGCAAGTTCCAGGAGAAAAGTTTAAAAATATGCTTTGCTTAAGATGATAGAAAATGTAGCTAGTTAAGCACAAAGCAAAGACAGTTTAAATAATAACAATGGTCACAAGATGTTTAGTCTTTGCCTTTTGCTTTAAAGATAACATCACTGATCTACCATCATGAGATGTTTTGCAGAATCTTGGTTTCTCAGCCCAGTTAGCTCACCCGACCACAGAGAGGAAGGCTCCAGACAAGATGACGTCAGGAGCTAAATTAATCAGACTAAGGAAAACCACTGAAGCTTACACAAGAGCTAACCAGTCAGCATTATCTATGACCCCTAACCCCTAATCCTCAAACTTTGCCTTTAAAAATGCTTGATTGAAATCCACTGGGGAGTTCAGGGTTTAAATAATAGCTTCTGGTTCTCCTTGCTTGGTGCCCCGAAAATAAATTGCCCTGATTTCTCCACTGCAAAATTTGAGATTTGTGTTTGACTTTGCTGCATGTCAATCTGGGGACCCTCCCTTGATTCAGTGATAGCAGTTTATGAAAACGTCAGTCATATAAGGTACTTAATGTGAAGGTGAGTTCTTCCGACTTTCAGCTAATTTAATTAAAAAGGAAATTTGTTTATTTAAGTGCAAAACATACACAGAAAACTGCATGAGTCATAAGTGCACAGATTGGTGACTTTGCACCAAGGGAAGATGCTCATGTAAATCGCTACAACATCAGGGAAGAAGGCATTGTCACTGTCCCCAGACTGCCCTGCCTAGCCACTACACCCTCATCCCTAAGGGCGGCCATGCTTCTGACTTCTCAGACCGTAAATTACTGTGCTCCACGGTTGACGCTTTATAAATGTAATCAAACTGTGTCCACTTGTGTGCCTGGCTTCCTTTGTCCAATACATTTACTGTCAGTGTCATCTGAGTTTCACTGAGTAGCAGGGGGCGTTTTCACTGAGGTGCAATATTCCATGGTGGGGCTTTATTTACCCATTCTGTCGTTGACGGGTGGGGCCTTATTTCTACTTTTTGCCTGTTAGGAATAGTGCTGTTGTAAGTATTTTTGTACACATCTTTTGATGCACATAGATATAGTTTCCAGTTTGGTATGTCAGGTATTTATAAGTTTACTTTTTGTGCATATTGGTGGAAAGTCCACATATTTATACTCTTACATGTACCGTAGTTTCATTGCATCCTCACTGAAACTTAGTATTGTCTGACTTTTAAAAGAATAGGTATTTTGTTAGTTATGCTATTAATTTCATTATGGTTTTAATTTATATCTTCTTAATGACTAATGAGATTTTGCACTTCTTCCAATCAATTTCCATTTTCTCCTGCATTATGTTATTATTTAAAAAATCATTCATTTGCTCAGTAAATATTTCTTAAATTTCTAGAAAGTCTGACAATGAGCAAAACCAGGCAGTTCACAGCCCTAAGAGAACTTACATTTTGGGTAGGGAGCCAGGAGTTAAACATAAAAACACACATAAAATGTCAAATCACAGCTGTGTGACTGCTGCAGAGGGCGATTACGTGGCGTAGTGGTAGAAAATACTGAGAATGTTTTATTAAGTCAGCGAATTCCAGGTAGTCTTCTCTGAGAAAAGGTTAAACCTAGTTGAGGTCTTAAAAATGAATAGGAGTTAATTTGGTGCAGAAAGCATGGCTGAGACCTCCAGAAAAAGGAGAAGGCGTGTGCACAGGCCCTGTGTCCAGGGCACTTCATGCTTGCTTGGGAGGAATGTCGGCCTTCAACAGGGGCTGGCCACTCTGCCCATTCTTTGCCAGACATTGTACTGTGGTGTTGGCATGCATGTCAGCCAGTCCAGGTAGAGGCTCCACTGTGTCTCCTACACAGGCTTGCTCCCAAGAGAAAGAGGAGTACTAGGAATGCCACCTTAGTCCAGCTGTGACCGGCACACAGCCATGTTTACTGAGAAGGCACAACACTTCTGTACATCTGTCCTCAGTGGAAGGACAGCGCGCACCGCAGGGAGGCCCGCCCTCTGTGCTCAGGCAGTCTCATCATTGCCTGGAAGTGCTGGCCAACACAGAAAAGGCCTAAAGGCAGAGAGCAGGGCCCTCTGGGAAGCAAAGGAAGACAAGACCCACAGGGTTTCACAGCTCAGATGCAAAGTCAAGGCCTTGAGTGCCCTATTGCTCTGTTCTGCCTCCAGTACACACAAGGGGTTGGTTTTGGAGATCTAGGCTTGCAGCCATGCTAATTTCAGATAATTTGAGAGTAAATAACAAGTCACTAGGTTATACGGTCCTGGAAGTCAGGACAGAGGGAGTCAGAGAAAGCTGAGGGTTTGGGGAAAGCTGCCTCCTCCCAACACCTGCATCCAAGACTTGCCAACTGCAATCACTCTCTTTGCTGCTGCCCACCTGGGTGAACAGATTTTAACCTGTTCACTCTGTGTGGCTTTTCAAGGCTTTGCTATGCCTGCTTTGCCCTCGCTCACCCCTTCCTGGCCCAGGACCCTGGAAGAGTGTACACACACACACACACACACACACACACACACACACACACACCCATAGGCAGCAGCTTCCATGGGTGGCGACCTGAGCCCTGCCCAGCACCATTTGCCCAAGCACCGAAGACTATGCACTGGGGAAACCTACTACATATGTATGGCTGTGACCACATCAAAATGAAGATAAAACATTTTTCAATGAAAATAAGTAATTAGAGAATAAGAGAAAATGACTCAGAAACGATTTTGAAAACTCAACAAGGACAAAATTATTACAAGTAAAAATTGTCCACAAGTACAGTTTTAAAACTTGATAAACTGGCCTGGTTAAAATACTTTCCTGCCGTCCTCAACTACCTGAGTAAGGTCCTAATGAATTCCCCTGCCTGTCACTCACATTCACTGGAGTGGATGTATTTCAGGACCATGAATTCCTTGTCAGCTCCACAGTGCCCCCTTGTGGCATGTACAGCAGAAGACATGTTAATCGCCCTTATATGTTACTTAAATGCAGCTGACTAAAGATTTTCTAAAAAATTCTACACTTTTCTTGCTGGAATTTAGGTAGGCTTTTTACATGCTTTGCTGATAATGTTTATTAATACATTGTACTCAGTTAAGAGCAGCAAATATAAAAGAGGCACAGTAAAAACACAAACCTATCTGGACTGTTTTAGTCCGGAGTCCAGTCCTCTGACCATGCAATTAAAACAGCATTATTGAGGCTGTAATAGGTGAGAGACACTTTACTGGAATTATTTTTCCACTTTATTATATTTTCATTTATATTTCTTTTTTTAAGATTTTATTTATTTATTTTTAGAGAGGAGAAGCGAGGGAGAAAGAGAGAGAGGGAAACATCAATGTGTGGTTGCCTCTCAAGTGGCCCGCACTGGGGACCTGGCCCGCAACCCAGGCATATGCCCTGACTGGGAATCGAACCTGCTACCGTTTGGTTTGCAGCCCGCACTCAATCCACTGAGCCATGCCAGCCGGGGCGTTATATGTTCATTTATATTTCAAATAACTAGGAAACAGCTGTCTGTGCTCCTGTTCTTCCTTCTGAGCCATGCTCCCCTTCTGCTGTCTGTAAACCCTGAGGTACAGGACAGGCGCGCTTAGGCACAACTTTCATTACATGGAGAATGGTGAGAGGGGAGAAATAAATGGGTCAGTGTAGTGGGCAGAATAAAGCCCTCAAGGACGTCCACGTGCCAGTCAGACCTGTGGATGTGGCAGGGTGGTGGAGAAGGGGCAGTGTGGTGACGATGGAGTTAAGGTTGCTAGTGTGCTGACTTTAAGTTAGGGACGTTAGCCTGGATTATCCTGGTGGGCCGATATAGTTGTAGCATCATTATCAGTGGATGAAGGAGGCAGGAGAGGAGGCAGAGGGATGTGGTAAGAGAAGGGCGCAACCCACCCCTGCTGACTCTCAGCACGAAAGGGCCGTGCGACAAGGGAACATGGGGGTGGCCTCTCCAAGCTGAAAAAGGCAAGAGAAAAGATTCTCCCCTAGAACCTACAGAAGGACCCAACTTTGAGAACCCTGCATGTCAGCCGATTGAGGTCAGCATCAATCTCTCGACCTCCTGAACTCCGAGAGAACAAATCTGTGTTATTGTAAGCCACTCGGCTTGTGATACATTGTTACAACAGCACCACAAAATTATACAGTCAGTTGATACACAAACATATTCATGTGAAAATAAAGAAGCAACCTCATAACTCGTCCAATTTTTATTTCTGCAACTTCACTTTCTGTGAGAAGAGTTCCCTGGTCAGATGTGACAGAATACCGTGAGAGGAAGTGAGGTGAGAAGTAGGAGTGGCTGCTACCGACAGGTGACGATTGTTTTTCTAAGACACAGCTTTTTTCTAGTCAATGGGTTGTATATATAATTGTGTGTGTACATTAATGTGTGGTATGTGTGTATACAGGTGGGTATGTGCATACAAATGAGCACATGTTAGAGTGTAAACGTGAGTGCATGAGCATGTGGTAATGTGAGTCTGAGGATGTGCCAGGCACGTGCGTGTGTGTGAGCATGTGCATATGTGTGCACATGTGTACATGCAGAGTCCGGTGCATGCATAGAGTGCACACATATTCTATGCATGTGTATGTGTAGATGCACACACATACATTTCACAGACACCAGATCTCTGAGGCAGCATAGTTCTCTTCAGCAGAAGAGGCAGAGTCTGAAATCAGGGAGCTGACAGACCTGAGTTTTAATCAAGCTCTGCCCCTCCCTACCACCTGCCTGGTCTTGACCGTGGTCTTTCCTGTGCTAGTGGCGGTGATGCTGACTGCAGAGGCCTGTGGGGGTGTCCCATCAGGGAGCAACTACAAGGCTCCGGGTTCACCCCAGTTGCCAGCATGTGGCAATTGCTACAGTGTTCTTAATACCTTCCCGACCCTGATGTGCTATGAGTTTCGCATTTCAGATTTTCCATTTGTCTTAGTTCCCGGGGCTGCCATGTCAATGTACCACAGACCAGATGGCTCAAACAAAAGAAGTTTATTCTCTCTCATAGGTCTGGCATCTAGAAGTCTGAGATCGGGGTGTGGGCAGGGTTAGGTACTGTTGAGACTGTGAGAGAGAATCTGCTTGGGGCCTCTTGTCTGGTGTCTGGGGTTTGCTGGCCATTCTTGGCATCTGTTGGCCTGTAGGGGCTTCTCTCCATTCCCCCAACTTTACATAGTGTTCTTCCTGTGTGGGTGTTTGTTTGTGTGCATGTGTGTTCACATTTGTCCTCTTTATAATGACACCAGTCTTATTGGATTAGAGACCCACTCTACTCCAGAATGACCTAGACTTGATTTATTATTATTTCCAAAGGACCCTATTTCTAAACACAGTCACATTTTGAGTTACTGGAGTTAGGACTTCAACTCAGGAATTTTGGGGACACAGATCAATCTATAACATCATATCTTAGTTGCCATGTACAACTTAGACACTAAAATTTTATCTTTATATCAAAGACCATCTATCTATTTATCCATTCATCCATCCATCAAGTATATCCATCATTTATATGAGAACATTTAAAAAATTTCACAAGCTGTTCTTTCACTAAGCAATAAATATTAAGGGAAGCTTATATAAAACATCTGTTTTTGACTATATGATTACAACTTAAGGGCAATCGATAATCAGTGTGGTCCAATGAACTAAAACAGAGTAACAAGTTCAACCTGTTTGAGTAGCAGTATGTATTGTTATATGTCATTTTAACTTGTTTGACCAGCAGAGGGCAATCCAAGCTAAACTTTGGAATGCCTTTGTTGGCGTTTAAAGGACTTCAATCAAGAACAAGGGTTCATTCCTGTTGCGTTCCCAGTCTTAAAGGAGCAGCTTTTAGTTTTCGCCCATTGAGTATAATATTGGCTGCAGGTTTGTCATATGCGGCCTTTATTAACTGAGGCATGTTTTCTCTATTCCCAGTGTGCTGAAAGGGTTTTTATCCTAAACGGGAGCTGGATTTTATCAAATGTATTTTCCGGCATTTATTGATAGTGATCATGTGATTTCAATCCTTCATTTTGTTTATGTGGTGTATCGCATTTATTGAGTTGCAGATACCGTGCCAAACTTGCATCCCAGGAATAGACCCCACTTGATTATGGTGTACAATCTTTTTAGCACATTGCTGAATTCAGTTTGTAATATTTTGTTGAGGATTTTAGCACCTATATTCGTCAGGGATATGGGCCTATAATTTTTTTTCTCGATAGTGTTTTATCTGTTTTTACAATTAGAATAATGCTTGCATCATAAAGTGAGCTTGGGGGTGTACCCTTCTCTTAAATTTTTTGTGATAGTTTGAGAAGGATAGATGTTGTTTATTCTTTGGATGTTTGGTAAAATTCACATGGGAAGCCATCTGGTTCAGGACTTCTGTTTGCTGGGCATTTGTGACTACTGCTTCAATATTACTAGTTGTAATTTGTCTACTCAGATTTGCTGATTCTTCCTTATTCAGTTTTGGAAGATTGTACATTTCTTGGATTTTATCCATTTCATCCAAATTGTCCAATTTTTTGGCATATATTTGTTTATAGTATTTCCTTACAATCCTGTGTATATTTTTGGTGTTAGTTGTTACCTCTCTTATTTTATTTCTGATTTTATATATTTGGGTCCTCTCTCTGTTTTTTCTCGAGGAGTCTGATTAAAGGTTTATCAACCTTTTTTTATTTGTTTGTTTTTTCCAAAAAGCCCCAGCTCTTGATTTCATTGATCTTTTGCATTATCTTTTTAGGTTCTATTTCAATTATTTCTTCTCTGATCTTTATTATCTTTTTTTTCTACTCACTTTGGGCTTTGTTCATTGCTTTATTTATAGTTTCTTTAAGTATAAAGTTAGATTGTTTATTTGATTTTTTGTTTTGTTTCTTTAGGTAGGCCTGGAGTGCTATTAATTTCCCTCTTAGAACTGCTTTTGCTGTGTCCCATAGACTTTCGTTTTCTGTGTTTTTATTTTAATTTGTTTCAAGGTGTATTTTGGTTTCTTCCTTCATCACATTGTTAACTAATTCATTGTTTAGTAACATGTTATTTAGCCTCTATGTCTTTGTGTGTTTTCAGTTTTTTTCCTTATGATTGAATTCCAGCTTCATACCATTATGGTCAGAGAAGAAGCTTGATGTGATTTCAATCTTCTTAAATGTATTGAGACTTGTTTTATGTGCTAACATGTGGTCTATCTTAGAATACGCTTCATGTGCACTGGAAAAGAATGCCTATTCTGCTGCTTTGGGGTAAGATGCCATGAATACATCAATTAAATTTACTGGATATAGTATGTCATTTAAGACTGCTGTTTTCGTGTTGATTTCCTGTCCTGAAGATCTATCTATTGCTGTCAATGAGGTATTAAAATCTCCTACTATGACTGTATTACTGTAGATGTCTCCCTTTATGTCCATCAATATTTGCCTTGTATATTTAAATAGTCCTATGTTAGGTGCATAAATGTTTACAAGGGTTATCTCCTCTTGTCGGATTGCTCCTTTTTTCATGATGTACTGTCCTCCTTTGTGTTTTACTATAGCCTTTCTTTTAAAATTCTATTTTGTTAGACCTAAGTATTGTTACCCCAGGTTTTTTATGTCCATTTGCATGAAATTTATTTTTTGTCCACTTATTTTTAGTCTGCGTGCATCTTTTGTTCTGAGGCGGATCTCTCGTAGACAGTGTGCATACAGGTCTTATTTTCTTATCCGTTCAGCTGCCCGGCACCTTTGATTGGATCATTTAAGCAATTTACATTTAAAATTAGTATTGATGGGTATGTATTTATTGCCATTTTATTCTTTTAACTATGTTTTTCTGTTTTGTTTGTTTTTTTTCCTCCTTCTTTTAAAAACGATGGTTAGATGCCACAAAGTTGGTGGCAATGCCGTAACTGTGTGCATGCCGTTAGGCCCAAGAGCCTCTTCCATCCTTGTCAAGGGGAGTGACTTCTCTTCTTTCGTATAACAGTCTTTATCTCTTTAAAGATCTGTTAACACTTCTTGTATTGCTGTTTTTGTGGTAACAAACTCTTTTAGCTTTTTCTTGTCTGGGAAGCTCTTTATTTCTCCTTCAATTTTAAATGATGTCTGCTTTTACCACTCTTTTCAACATGGTACTGGAAGTCCTAGCCACAGAAATTAGACAAGATGAAGAAATAAAAGGCATTCAAATTGGAAAGAAAGAAGTAAAACTGTCATTATTTGTGGATGACATGATACTGTATATAGAGAACCGTAAAGATTCCACCAAAAACTACTAGAAGTGAGAAATGAATTCAGTAAAGTATCAGGATACAAAATAAATATCCAGAGATCAGTAGCATTCATATGTACCAGTAATAAACTGTCAAAAAGGGAAACTGAGAAAATAATCCCATTTATAATTTTATAAAAAATACCCAGGAATAAACTGAATTCAGGATATAAAAGATCTGCACTTAGAAATTATAAGAAACCTGAGAAAAGTAATGGAAAAAGATACAAATAAGTAGAACCATACACCATGTTCATGGATAGGAAAAATCAACATCTTTAAAATGCTCATACTACTCAAAGCACTCTTTGGATTCAACAAAATTCCTATCAAGATACCAATGGAATATTTCACAGAACTAGAAAAAATATTTCAAAAATATTTCAAATATTTCATTACATGAAACCATAAAGGGACCAGAATAGTAACAGCAATCTTAAGAAAGAAGTACAAAGTTGGAGAAATCATGCCTGATATAAAACTATACTATGAAGCCATAGTAATAAAAATAGCATGGTACTGGCAAAGCTCCTATATAGACATTTCATTAAAACAGACATATAAATCTATAGAACAGAATAGAGACCCCAGTATAAACCAAATCCTTGTAGTCAATTAGTATTTGACAAAAGTGGCAAGAACATACAATGGGGTAAAGACAATCTACTCACTATATAATGTTGGGGAAAATGGGCAGGTAAGAGCAAAAAATAAAACTAGATCACCTTCTTATACATTAGATAAGGGTAAACTCAGAATGGAAATAAAGACAAATGTAACACTCAAAATCATAAACATCCTTGAAGAAAACATAGTTAGTAAAATCTCAGACATTTTTCATAGCAATATTTTTTCTGATATATTTCCTCAGGCAAGGGAAACAAAAGAAAGAATAAATAAATATAACTACATAAAACTAGAAAGTATTTGCAAAGCCAAGGAAATGACAAAAAGAAAAGATGACCCACTGGATGGGAGAACATAATAGCCAATGATACATTTGATAAAGGGTTAATATTGAAAATTTATGAAGAACTTCTATAACTCAACACCAGGAAGACAAACAATCCAATTAAAAAATGGGCAAAGCTCCTAAGTAGACTCCTCCAAAGAAAAAATACTGATGGCCATAGCCCATAGACATATGAAAAAATTATCGATGTCACTAATCATCAGGGAAATGCAACACAAATGAGATACACTTCACCTCTGTCTGAATGGCTATCCTCAATACATCAATAAAAAAGTGTTGATGAGGATGTGGAGAAAGGAAACCTAGTGCACTGTTGGTGGGAATTCAGATTGTTGCAGCCACTGTGGAAAGCAATATGGAGTTATTTCAAAAAATTATAAATGGAACTTCTTTATGACCTAGCAATTCCAACTCTGGGAATATATCTGAAGAAATCATAAACATTAATTTGATAGAATATATGCATCCCTGTATTCACTGCAGCATTACTTATAGTAGCCAAGATTAGGAAGCAGCCCAAGTGCCCAATAGTAGATGAGTAGATAAAAAGCTGTTGTAAATTTACACAATAGAATACTACTCAGCCATAAAAAATAAAAAGGAAAAAACCCAAAATTTTACCTTTTGCAACAGTGTGGATGAAGCTGGAGAGTATTGTGCTAAGTTAACTAAGGCAATCGAAGGAAGACAAATACCACATAATTTCACTTACATAAGGAATCTAACGAACAAAGTAAATTAACAAACAGAACAGAAACAGACTCATAGATAGAAAACAGACTGACAGCTGTCAGAGGAAAGGGGTGGTTGCAGGGCTGGGTGTAAAAGCTGAAGGGACTAAGCAGAAAAAAAAATCTCATAGACACAGACAACAGCAAGGCGATTGCCAGAGGAAAAGGGAGTGGGGGGGTAGAAGAATGTAAAGGGGGTAAATGGTGATGGAAGGAGACTTGACTTGGGGTGGTGAGCACACAATACAATGTACAGATGATGTATTATAGAATTGTACACCTGAAACCTGTGTCGTTTTATTAACTAATGTTATGGCAATACATTAAATTTAAAAAGGAAAAGGGTACATCATTTAGCATCATGTATGAATATTAGGGGAACCTAGAGTTTCTTCCAAAGGAAGAACAGAGTTTGCCTTCATTTGCACACATACAAATTAAAGATGGAGTATGTGTTGGTATCTCCAGGGACTTTTTTTCTTTTCAAGTGATTTCATATTTAACGACCTTCTCTCAACAGAAGTTGCCTGGATTTTCAAGGAAAAACATAATGCAACATTTGTCATATACTCTGGCTAAACTTTTGTAAAAAGGTTTACTCTCACACAGAGAATGGGTGTTTTAAGACATTGGCATTAATTCCAAGTAATTGATTTAATTCATTTATGATTTCATTTGCAGGACTTATGAGTAAATGTCGGGAGAGATCATGTATTCATTTTTCATGTCATCTTTATGGCATAGAACCCTGTAGTCTCAGTTAAGGGAACGAGAATAAAGGGTTAAACAGCACCTCTAAATATTTTTGTTTGTTTATATATAAGACAGCCACAGGAAACTAAAATACTCAAAATGAGAATATATTACTTCAGAGGCTGGCTGTTTCAAGTTTGCATTGTATTCACAGTGCTCTTGACAAGGAGATCTCCATGGATATTACTACCTAAAGCACCACATGGGCCTGGATAAGGGGATTTTATTTGGTGGTTATTCTCTCATTTAGGTAAATTACTGAATATGAATTGACCCATTGACAGCTATCTAGAAAACAGATAAATTTATCAAATAGTATTTGCAATAGATTCATGAATTTAAATGACCTGCTTCCTAGAAGTAGCTAAAATGGTCCAGAAGAGAGCATTCTCCTAAGCTTGGTAAATTATTCCTAACTTGAATTTTATATAAAATGGCTGATACCTTCATATTACTGAAATTCATGTCTTTCAACAAATATTTCAGAAAAATTTAGACTGTTTCTGAATCTTATTCAGTAGGGGCACATGGAAGCCCTTTTCAGGGCAGGAAAGCCCCAGTGGGTACAAAGATACTTTGTTATAATACTAAGTAGCTCCTTCAGCATGGTGCAGAGATAGAAGACTTTACTTGCTATTCCAGATTTTTTAAAAAATAAACATTCAATTTATCTTATCAATAAGAAACCAGTATTTCTAAAGAAATGTAAATGATGACAAAATATCAGAGTGGGAAATAGTCATTTCTTTTGAACATCTAGTTCAGACGACTACTTGATAGTTCATGAGATCCCGAAACCAGGGTTATACACTGAGTATAACCTCGACCTGCCACACCGCACTCTGAGTTTTACCTTTCTCATCTGTAACATAAAACATGCATGGTCCATGCCTGTAATTGTGCCCAGTCTGCTCTCTGCCTCTGTTGATGGACATGACCTAGACTCAAAGATCACTCTGAGATCACATCTCCAGCTCTTAACTGATTGGAGTAGACATTGACTGAGGACAGCCCATTCATGGACTGGCCAATGTGCATGATGAGTCCTGGCAAAGGAAGACAAAATGTTACCTATTTTCAGAAACTGACTGAAGAAATAATCAGAGAAGTTAGGGAATAAAGATACGCATCAAGTCCATTTTGAGACAGGGTTGGCTTATAAGGAATTAATAGAAGCTCATGTTGTCACAATGCATGAACACAAGTCTGTAAAATGGGTATAAAATATACAGATCTCTAAGGGTTGCACTGCAAATAAGTGATTATATGTAAAGTACTGGTAATAGTCCCTGGCACATGGCACCTCCATACAAATATTTTCTGGTATGTGCATTGTTGTCAGCCTTTCTGTTATGGTCATTCCCCTGTCTACCAGCTCTGAAGAACGTTGGAACTTTCAAATATACTCCATGGTGCCCATGTTGGAAGGAGACTGCCACACTCTCTTTGTCTCAACCATCTTGTCACTACTTGTCTTTCACTTCAGTTGGCCTAAATGGATGTCAGAGCCTTCCTGTGGCTGCTTCCTCCCAGGGTCCCAGCAGGAAGTGAGGAGTGATTCTGTTCTGCCCTGAGATCCTCAGAGTAATGGGGTTTCCCATCACTCAGCATCTGCGCTGAGGAGGAGTCAGGCCCAGGGATGCTTTGGGTCACTTTCCTGTGTCTTTGTGTTTCTTGTCTCTGATTTTTCTGGAGCTGCACTAGCATGAACTTGACTTTGATGAAAGGATGCTTGCTCTGACTTAATATTCCCTGCTCTTGACCACACCGTGGTTTCCATGCACTTGCTCTCCAGGCTCTGGCCATTGCCGAGTAAAGCCAAAAGGTATCTAGAAAATACTGCATAATTAAAAAAACCCACATAGCTCAAATTTTCAAGAACAGTCTGTGTATCCATTCATACATTATTATGTTTTATGAAATATTGATATTTTCACTTTAAGATGATTTTTTAAAATTAGAAATTGATGGTAAATCACACTAAATATCACATTAGCATCAATGGCAATGATTTATACATAGTCAACATATGGTTGACTAAAGAAATACCATATTATGGACTTTGCACATATCTAGGAACTTCACTGATAATGTTTAATATTATTTAAAGTGCTTCTTAATTTTCTTTGCTAACATTTTACTTATGGTTTTTACGTTGATATTTGAAAAAAGTTTATTCTCTTTCTCGACCTTTGTCATTGTGTGCATAGATATTTGTCTTTGACAAATTTTGGTAAAATATTACATTTGCTTCATTAAAAATAGTTTTCTTTCTATAATAGGTTCTAGTTTAACAGGAATCTCAGTTACATGACTTGGGAAGACTGTACGTTCCTTTGTCTGCTCTTCCTGTCACTTCCATGAATTGTTAATTAAATCATGCCCTTTAGTGCATCTAATTATTTCCTTTATTAGATGTAAATCATACAGAAGGAGCATCTACAACCTAGTTTTTTATCTGCATAATGGAGGTTAAATCTCCTTTGGTTACACTTTATATATTTTTACTCTTCACACGGTTTTCAATTTTTTTACCTGTTTTCCCATTTTTTGTAAGTTTGTCCAAAGTGTCTTGGCTCACAAATTGGACAGCATTATAAATAATCACCTGTGGCTTTTCTTTGGTTGTGAATTTCTACTGAAATTGTTTTATTTTTCTCACAGTACTATAAAACCTATACTTAATTTTAATCTCTTTAGATTTTTATGATTTTTAAAAATGATATTGAATGCCTCAGGTGTTTTCTAAGATTATTATCACTAAAGAAAAGAGAGACAGGCCTTACCTGGGTCAGCAGAATTTTTAATTGAGAACAAATTTGTCATAAAGTTGCTGCCTCCCCTGGTCTGGAATCTCCACTCATTGCTTCACCTTACAAGCTACTTGGAAAACTGGAGATACACCTGCATGTTACAAAGAGGCAGGTTTTTTTTTTTTTTAATTTAATTTAATTTTTTGTTTAATTACAGTTATTTGCAGCCTCTCCCCTCCCCCCTCCCTTTCCCTCCCGTCCCACCCCCCCAGCCTCCCTCCTCCCCCTTAGTTCTGTCCATGTGTCCTCTACAGTGATTCCTGAAAACTCTTATCCCCATTGTCCCCTCCCCCCTCTCCCCTGTCTATTGTTAGACTGTT